>PTFA01000131.1:3069694-3080258 GCA_003342895.1 Casuarius casuarius
GGCCCAGGCCCAGGCCCGCCCCCGCCCCCGGCTCCCGCCCCGGCCCCGGCCCCCAGCCCGCGGGCCCCAGCCTGCGGTCCCCGGCACCGCTTTTCCGCTGCTCGCCGAAGCTGCCGCCCCCAGCGCTGCGGCATCGCCCTCTGCCCCCACAGCTGGTGCCTCTCGGCCCCGCCGCGACACGGTGGGTTTAAAGGGGCATCGAGAGGAAGGCGAGGCCCCCAGGGAGGTGCTGCTCCATGGGGCCCTCCAGCGCCATCGGAGCTGCCGTAAAGAGGCCGCCGTCTTTCCGGCAGCGTGCTGGGGTGCCCTGAGAAACCTCACCCTAGTTGCCTCCAGGTCGGTGTAAATCCCCCAGGTTAGCACCCAAAAGCTGCAGCACCCCCAGGCATCGCGGTGCTGTTAAACTCGTCAAACAAAGGGCAGTGGGCTTTGGAAGTGGCACAGAGGGGTCTTTTCTGTCGTCGTGCTAATTCCCTCCACCCTGGTTTGACTGCATCGGGGTGGGGGGCTTCGTCTGATGCTGGGAAGTCCAGGCCCAGGCAATGCCACCGTTGTTTCTCCAGCCCTTCTGCTGCCGGGGTCCACGCAGCCGGCTGTTGTGGCACTTTGCAGCGAAGGAGGACGTAAGTCGCTAGTGTCCCTCACTGCGAAACGGGGGGACGCAGTATCGTGTGGTCTCACCTGCTGCGGAGGAGCAAGGCTGCACGGCCCCGGCGTGCTCCCAGCACCTGAGCCTTGCCGGCTGGGCTCCGAGGGGGCCGTGTCCCTTCTCGCACAGAGCAGCCCGGGTACTTGGTGTCATGACTTTGACTGACTGGCCAAGAGAGGCCTTATGGGACGGGAAGTTTCCCGGACTCCAAACTCTGCTCCGGAGGGACCGACTCGTTCCTGCCGATTCGGCTGCTGACAGCGTGGGAATGGACTCCCGCCACGGTCGTCGTCGGCTCCCTCAGGCCGGCACATCTGCCCTGAGCAGTGCAGGGAGCAGAGGCTGTTTCTGAACTGTGACCTGAGAGAGGAGGCTTTGGGATGTGAATGTGAAGCTTCTCACAGGGCTGGACGCTTCGGAGAGCACGGGCAAGGAAGGAAGGGCAGGCGTGCAAGACGCAGAGGGCTATAAATGAGGGAAAAGGTGATATTAGGAGAAGAGAGAGAGCGCAGTGCTGTGAGAAGGGACAGTGCAGGAGAGAGGCACTATGAGATGGCATTTCTCCAAGAGCTCGGCCCCGTGAGTGAATCCGAGAGACATCGACATGCCTGAATGTCCAGAGATGCACTGTGGACACTGCTGGCCCTTCGTGGCTTGACCTCCCAAAAGCCTGGCACCCGCTCTCTCTGGCACCCTCCCACCCGTCAGAGCTCCTGGGACACTGTCTCATCATTTTAGCTTACATGTGAAAGTTGAATTCTCCGCAAGAACTGGCCTTGGAGGTGAGAGCAACTCTGAACACAAGTAAGAGCTGATTTTTGTGGCTTTTGCACACATTTCATCAGATTTGTCTGTTCCTGTTACCCTAGGAGTGCTCTCTGCTCTTCTCCTGAGAGAAGTGCAGCCTTCTGTAGCCATAATCAAGCACTATGCAAATCTCTAAATGTTTGAAAAGGTTCTTTTTTTGCATTGGTAACTTACTATAAAAGTGGTAAATTCTGGACCAAAGTATGGTCAGGTCTTTAAAACCCAATTCTGGCCATAGGGATCAATTTGATTTTATAAGCTGTGATATGAAAATCATTTTGCACTATTAATTAACCTCTTTCGCTTGCCCTGTTCTCTTGCCGGTTCCCAGGCATCTCTTTCACAGGCCTCCAAATTTCTTTCAGGCAGAATATGACGAGCCCTGACACCTCTGCAGCAGCAAGCCACAGGGCATTTAAGGAAACTGCAGTGCCTTATCAAAGTGAACCTTTCCAACAGGATCTCACTGTCAGTAGTGCATTCAGCAGGAGGAAAATGTAGCTCAGTAAGGGAGAAGGGCATAAATAAGTTTCCTTTCCTGCCCCGAAGCTATTCATTTCTGTGTGAAATAGGAGATTGCCCTTTCCTCTGCCTGGGGCACGTTTTCCCTTGGAGAGGATGTGTTAGCTCATCCCTTGGGATAGAAGGACCTCTAGTGTCTCTCCGTATCTCATACTTTGGCCTCACGGCTGTAGCTCAGTATTTCTCTGTCTAACGTATCTCAAATATACTCCTAAACCAATTTTTCTTGGTAGCACGGTGGTGTTATTTGCAGCATGTTTTTCAGGCGAGTGGCTGTTGAAATGTGCATTTCGCACTTTGTACTGGGGACAGGGGAAGAGATCAGTCTGGGTGCCTCTGTGAATCGAAAAGTCCCACTCTGCAAGCCCTGACCTGTATGTGCTATGCCAGTCTTCTGCAGGGCACCACAGTAAAGGTTTCGAGGAAACCAGCGTGGCAGGATTTGAAGGGAAGGCAGCACTTTGTGAAGCCATTGCATTATCCAGGAGGAGGGTGGAAATGCTTTGGGAAGAAGCCCAGAGCGAAGTCCCCAAAGGTGTGTTTATTTCATCTTCCGATTTGGTGGCAAAGCCAAGAAAACCCTCTCTGAATTTGAAATTTTAATTGTCGCTATTTGCAAAGGCTCCTGGATCTTCAGGGCTGGTTCTGCTGGCCCCTGGACAGAGCACAGGGCTGCACAGCCTCGGTGCCGGCCTCCGCAGAAAAGGCAGAGCAGAGGTGCTGGGCAGCAGACGACACGGGAGCCTGGGCGGGTTGGTTGCCCCTTGGAGGAGCTGGCCCCCGTGCTCAGGAAAGGGTGGTGGAGCTCCTCGCGCCTTTCAGAGACCGGTTCCCAGGGAAGGGAGCTGTGTGCTTCTGCTCTGAGTTACTCTGCTAGTTGAAGTGGGGGAGGTTTGTACTAAACAGTTTTATATTGGTGGAATTTGTGTGTTTAGTTTTTTAATCTGTTTGGGTTTTAGGTGTATAAACAGAACATCGGTCGGAACTCTACCACTAGCTTATAACGTCGAGTTCTCAGATGTTAGGAAATTACCCCAACGAAAGGTTGTGTGTTGTGTTACACTCTTAATTCACATTCTACCAAGTCCTCGCCGCTCTCAGTGACTCAAGATAGGAATTGCTGGTGGTTGGAGGGTGGCTGAGAAACGGACGTGATTTTGCCATCTCTAAGATGCCTGCTTGGGTTGCCGTAAAAGTCATAGTGTACAGAAGGCAGAGCACCACAGCAGGGAAAGGATAATTTCGTAGTTAAAGCCAGTGGAGGCTGGTTTGAGGAGCCGAATTCTCTCCTGCCCTTGCCATAGGGTCCTACGAGACGCTGAGCGCAGCTGGCTACGAAGTGACGGCTGAGAAGTTGCCCTGGGAATCACAACTGAATGCCAGCTGGAGCAACGCACCGCGCGTACCAGGCCCCTGGGTGCTCGAGGAGGACACTGTGCTCAGACCTCTCGAAAGGGGCAGCCACACTTCAGAGAGACTTTGATCCTTTTCTCCTCCCAGGCTGTATAACTGGGGGCCTGATCCCGCAGCGGCCCTGAGAGATGGGTTCATCAGTGATCGCGCAATGCTTGGCCAAAGCAGTGAGGCCACCGTGGGACCCCCCCCCGCCCCCCCCGAGGGAATGGGTCAAAAAGAAGGTGAAGAGTTACAGGTGCGTCAGTTTATATGCGGTCATCCCCGAAAGGTTTCTGTTTGTCAGTGCTACAAAGCATCTGCTCTGCAGAAAGAGACCAATGGTTTTCTCGTTGAAATGCTCCCAAGACCTTGATTTAGCTGTTATGAAAGATGTTTTGTTAATGAATATCTGGCATTGTTTTCAACTAAATATTCTGTCACCAAACTTTGATTAAAAAACTTGTTTTATAAATTCTAATAGCTATTTCTTTAGGAAACAGAGGGACAGAGAAACTATTTCTATAGGAGCAGAGGGAAATGTCACTAATTTAAACTGCTTTTTCTCCTTTGTTGCTGTTGTTGTCATATGTTCAGCAATGATTGTTGAAAATTCACAGATTTGTCCGATTTTATGCATCTAGATATATAAATGACGGCATCGCCATCTCTGCCCTTCTGTCTTCGTACTTCGTATACCTCTCTTTCTTTTGGTTTCCTTAAATTGACTCTATTTTGTGTTTTAAACCAATGCTAGTGTGCATATTGGCATTATTTTACCCATTCTTGAAAGGCTTGTGTTGAATTAAAGGTCTGTTGAAGCACGAAGATTTTAAAATTATTTTCCTACCTTTTAATCTGTTGTACAATGAAGGCAAAACTGTTCTAAATAGGTCTTTCTTGGTTGCCTATCTTGGAAGAGTGTATGATTGTCTCCTGACTAGTGATCACTTGCTGAAATGTTAATTGTTAGTGTAATTGTTGGTGTAACACTACAAATGCGTGCGTGCATAAATACAGGTGTGTGGGTAGAAACACTCAGGAGCACGAAGTCCTTTTTATCCACACTGACGATTGCTGTTCAGAGTGGAAACGGCATATAACGCCTCTCATGTTCCCCTTGGTTACATGACAAATCTTTCTGTAATGCTTAAAGTGTATTTCCTCCAGTGCTGCAATTGCACTGTCTCCTGTTTTATTTATACAGACAAGTGAACATTAAGATGACAGCTTGAATCTACTGCCTGTTTGTTCGACACTAACAACAGTGTCCATCTAGGGAGATGGATAAGATCAAGAAGTCCAGTTTTTAATGTTTCACGAGAGCAGCTCAGGTCATTAACACACTGCATGATCAGAGGGCTACTTTTTTTCTGTTTAGCACCATGGTCCTGAGTGTCTGAGGTTCTGTATTAGTAAAAACAGTCATGCTTACTAACAGTCAAGGCTCTAGATGAGAGCATGAATTCATGGTCTGACTTGGACAATGTCAACTGATTTTGATGCTAATTTAGCCTGCCAAAGGATTGCAGGAGATCTTTTGTGTAATGAAAACTGGTGCTGCCAATGCACCTCTGCCCAGAAAACCCTGGGAAGAGCATTTCCAGCATGTCGAGGGAGGTGATCCCCCCCCTCTACTCCAGCAAAGGGCTACTAAGATGATGARGGGACTGGAGCATGTGTCACATGAGGAAAGGCTGAGAGAGCTGGGGCTGTTCAGCCTGGAGAAGAGAAGRCTSAGGGGGGATCTCCCGGTATCTGAAGGGAGGGTGTCAGAGGATGGGCCAGGCTCTTTTCAGGGGTGCCCAGTGACAGGACGAGAGGCAACGGGCGCAACCTGAAACTCAGGAGGTTCCGTCTGGGCATGAGAAGAAGCTTCTTTACTGCGAGGGAAACAGAGCACTGGGACAGGTTGCCCAGAGAGGTTGTGGAGTCTCCATCCTTGGGGATACTCGAAACCTGCCTGGACACGATCCTGGACAACCTGCTCTAGGTGACCCTGCTTGAGCAGGGGGGTTGGACTAGACGATCTCCAGAGGTCCCTTCCAACCTCAACCCTTCCGTGATTCTGTGATTCCACCTTTCTCCTCCTAGTCCGTCTCTGGTGCCTGCTGTCATGCAGGTGCCGGTGGCACAGACGTCTCACGTCCTTCTTCACGAAGGCAGTGTTTGCCTCTAGCCAGCAGAGCACCTCGTAGCTATTGCGGGGCACCTGCCCTGGCAGGTGGAGGGTGCCTGGCCCACCTCCTTGCAACAGCAGGGCAGAGAGCACGATGAAGTGGGCAGTGGCCTGGGGGCTGAGACCTGTCCAGCTGGGCTTGGCCTCTTCTCCAGAACCTCAAGCTTTGCGGAGGGGGCCGCTCCAGGCGGTAGGTTGTGCGAAGAAAACCTCAGGCGGGGTTTCCTCCTGTGTATTTTCCTTCTAGCCGGTTTAAACCCAGACCAGCCTTTTCCCCCTGGAGAGCAGAAAGAGGCCGGGGGAAGAGGAAGAGGGAGAGACCCTGGGTCCTACTGAGGCGTTCTTATCCACGCTGGACTTTATTCCCTGTTCTAAGCATCCTTGGCCCAAGGCCTTTGCAGTCCCCTGCTCCCAGCGACCTGGCACCATCCTGCCTGACTGAGTTCCATCACATCCACCTGTCTCCGACGCCAGCATGCGAGCAAAACCCCGCTGAGCATGCACAGGCCGTGGCCGTTCTCATAAAGCACGTCCGCAGCCCCCCCAGTGTAATACCAAGCTGGGCACAGGAGGGCCAAAGCAGCTGCAGAGAGGAGGGCAAGGAGGAGCGTGGGCAAGCTGTGCCAATGCCCAGTCGCTCTAGCTCCTCAAGGAGACCATCCACCCACCTGTGGCCCAGCTCAGGTCCCCAAAGCCGTGCTCAGGTCCCCAAAGCCAGAGTGGGTCTGAGCTTTGGTCAGCCACCACTCTAAAGGACTTACCTGAAATCTCCTACTGTTTCCAGGATACTCCCTCACTCCCTGTGCTGGGCAGGGCTGTGCTCGTCACTGGGAGCTTCTGGCACTTCATTGTAATCACACAGTATTGACTGCGCTGCAAAGTAGCCCCTCATCAGTAAAGAAGAGCAGAATGGGGGCAAGACCAACACACCTCTTTCCAGTGCCCCACATCCCAGGTGAGGCTCCTGTCCTGCAAACTCCARYCTAACAAACACCAGCTGGGAAATGGCTCTCTGCCATGGAAGATCCAGGGATCCTAATGGCTCCCCAGAATGACCTGCCTGGCAGCACCCGGGAGGCAACAGCAGGCAATGCAGCCTGCTATTTAGCATGACCCCAACATTGCTACCAAACAGAGCCACTATCGTGCACCAAGCATCACACTKCCCCCCTCAAACAAAGCCCTGAAGAGCAGTAGGCACTTGGGGAGCTCCAGCAACGGGCATGTTCCCCTGCCAAGGACAGGGGACACCCCAGAGCTCACACGGCCATTAGAGCAACCAAGGTGCCAGCCRTGGTGTCTCCGTCCTGCTCACCCAGCCGACCTGAAGGTCGGCAGCGCAGGGAATATCACCAGCAGTCGGACACTCGGGGCCCCGGAGCCATGCTCCCGCTGCAGGTGACCCCCAGCACCAACACCCATGTCCCCAGGGGTGTCAACGGCAATGGCAAGGGCAGAGCTAGGGGCGGGGGCAGAGGAGCTCCCTGAGCACCTAGCTCTTGGCATGAGATTGCTTCATGTGACTGCTTGGAGCCAAACCTCTACAGTGAGTGCAAGCCACATGCCCCAGCGTGCTCTGGCCAGCCCCAGGGCACAGGGAGGCTGCTAGGGCCACAGGAAATGGCTCTGCCCTGGCCCTCTGGGCAGCTGCAGCTCCCGGTGCAGGCAGCCCCCTCAACCCTGATCCTGACCACTCCAGCAGCAGCAGCCTGAGGATCTCCTCAGCCCTCCAGGCTCAGCCCCCAGAGTTGATGGCATTTCTCCCAAGCGACGGAGGGCCTCTCCCTGGGCAACCCCATTGCAATTGCTGCAACCCCATGGCTGCTGCCAGGGCAGGGGCCACTGCTGCCTCCTGTATTCCTGTTAAAGCCTGTTCCAACCTCTCTTGTGCACGGCTGCGCTCCCTCTTCTGCATGGCGTGTGAGCTGCTGGCGACCTTCAAGCGGGACAAGGTGGCAAGGAGGCTGCGGCCGCTGCGGGACAGTTTTCCCCAGGTATTGTCCGGCAGAGCCAGGATCAGGCTCTCATGCCGTGGGTGTTTTCACAGGGCGCACAGGGCTCTTTGGGGCAAAGTAGGGCAAGGGGGGCTCCGGGCTGAGCAGAAATGCCCGTGGAGGCTCTGGGCTCACCGCAGGCTGAGGGAGCAGTGCTGAAGGACCCGACAGGCACATCGGGGGGGGGGTCTGGGGGGCATGAATGCAAGCCCTGGGGGCACCAGGACCCACCCACTGCATGTGCTGTGGCGTGTGGAGCACAAAGGGTCTGTCCACAGTGGGGCACAGCCGTGACCCTCGTCTCCCAGCACTTCTCCAGGTCTGGTCACAGCCTGAATTTGCGTCAGGATTCTGCCAGGCCTCGTTCGAGTTTGTGGCTGAGCAGGTCTGTTTGCACTCGCTGCGACCTCTCTGCAGCTCCGTTTCATCTTGCTGAGCCTCAGGATGGAGCGTCCCCATGGCCGAGTGGTTTCCCACTGCATCACCCCACAGGTGTGCTGTGGAGCGAGGTGGGGCTAGGGGGATTGGAGGTGGTGGTTTGTACCCTGGAGGCCGAAGGTGGCCAAAATGGGGAGCACAGRGCTCTCACCTCCACTGCATCTTTCCCTCTCCATCTGTGCTGAGCCTGTCCTGTGTTGGAGCAAGGAAGGGCAAAATAAGCATCACCTAAATTGTCCCCATGAGAGTGCCAAATTGGGAGTTATTCACGAAAAGTTGCATTTTGACATACTGATGTAATTTTGATGACTGTTGACATCAGTTTATGGATATCTCTGCCATTTTATTATCTTTTATAAGTGTATGGAGTAATGCGGAAGAATGTCGAGGAGGCAGGCGATGGGAACTAGCCAGACTGTCCCAGGAGGGAAAAGAAACAGTGTAAACTGTCCTGCACATCTTATCTGTTACAACCCCTACTTGGCATGCTTTAGCAGCTATAATACCACACAACCATTTCACGTAATGCTGCTTATTGCGCATGCGCCTGTTGCATAAAAACCTATTAGTTCCCCCTCCCCGCGTTCCTCGCCGTGGACGGACGCTCAGTGGTGCCAGGGATTCTCCCGTCTTCTTACTGCCTTGGTGGGGAGAACGCTGGGGAAACCCCGCATAGACACAGAGGTAATAAACGCCTTCTGACGATCCTTGTGTGCATTGCATTTGTGTGTCCGTCCCTGCCTGGGGTCAGGGCGGTGCGCCCACCTTGCACCCGCAATAGGGAATACTATGATCAGGATTAAGAATGTCACCCCAACCATGTGATGGATCAACCCACCATCATCGTCCTCCTACTAAGGAAGAACCTGGGACCCTTAGCACACCCCCATCCCTGGCAGAGAGGGCTTTTGATGGAGTAGCCCCCGCACAGGGCATGTGGGGCCATTCGGATTGCAATAATTAGAGTTTTCCCTTAGTAAGACTCTTGATGTGACTTGTTCTGCAATTATCAGAGGTGGACTCATTCTAGTCCTTCAGTTGTATGCTTACTCAGGCAATGCCGGTAACAGCAAGCCCTTGGCTTGGCCACTAAAGGGTGCTTCCTTGGAGGACAAGCATGTCTCCTTTGTCCCATCAAAAGTTTTTGAGCATGACAAATCGGTGTGGGATGTGGGCAGCTCCTGTCTGGGATTCTGGGGTGCTTGGGGGTGCTGTGAGCATAGGGTTGTCAGCTGAAACCAGGAGAGAAAGGCAGGGCCAGGGCTGCTCKGGGAGAGGGCACTCACGGCACTCCCTGGAGGAGAGGGATTTTCAGTGTGATGAAGCTGGGAGAAAGCCCYGACAAGGGGGTGCAATGATGGAAGATGAGATCACATTCCCATTAGCTCAGCCTCTCTCAGCCAGTATGAATCCTGGCCCTTCTCCTACCACTGCCTWGCACCTCTCTTGGGGACAGGCCTAGCCATAAAGTTGCTAAAATCACAGCAAATCCCCAAAGAGGAGGTTTTCTCCCCAAACCAGGAAGGAGCAGATAGACTAGAGGAGGCAGGAGGACTCAGAACTGACCTACACCCCATCAGATCCTGCTGGCAGAGGGAAAAACTAGTGGGGACGGGGAGATTAAAAGTGCCCTAGAAGCAGTCTGCAGGGTGAAAACCAGGATGGCTTTGGATGAAAACCAAGAATTAAGAGGCAAACTTCACTCTCAGCAAAAGCCCTGGAGCCCCAAGCTTGGAGGATGAGAGCCCAAACTCTACGAGTCCTGCTGGGCTGAGGGGACAGAGGCAGAGCAGGGTCAGGGCCACGACGGGGTGGGATCCCCCCTCGCCAGGGCACCTCGGTGGGGGCAGGTGGCGGGAGGGCACCAAGAGGACAGGGACTGACAGCTCCAGCCACGTAAGGACCCCAGCAGAGGCACAGGAGGTCCCACGGGACTATTTGGAAGATCTTGGAGCTATTTAAAGCCTCTTCCACCCCCCCCGCCCCCACCACTTCTGGAAGCAGAAAGGTCCAGCCCTGCAAAGACCCCCTGGAGGGGCTAAAGCAAAGAGCAACTGGAGGGCATCTACTACCACTCCTGGTGGGACTGGGGTCAGGATTCATTAGCGGGAGGAAAGAAGGGATGACTGTTTGCCTCATACAGGCCTTACAAGGGAGCTCAGAGTTTGGCACCTTGGAAGGTTAGGTGGGAGAAGGGATGTAGGCTGGAAAAAGCCATTAGCTCACTTGTGCTTGATACAGTGGCCCTTAATTACAGCCTTTGGCTTTCAAGCCTTCTCCGGGAGCCGCAGTAACTCTGGCAGCTTGCTCAGCTGGAGCGTCTGCGCATCTGAGCTGTGTTAGAGGATGCATACGAAGCACAGTGCAGGCAGCCGGCGCACACGTGCGCGCTGCCGGTCGCCGTGTTGGCCGCTCCTCTCCGCTCTSTCGGGGCCGGGTAAGCGAAGGGGCCGCRCTCGTGCCCCCTGCCCGGTGCTCACGGCCCGGGAGCGCTTTTCCCGAGAGGGCTTTTCCTTCTCGGTGCTTCCTGGGGGCGCGGGGACGGGCAGTGCCGTCTCGGAGCTGCTCCGCGGCACTCTCTCC
>PTFA01001302.1:0-11294 GCA_003342895.1 Casuarius casuarius
AAGTATCTTCTTGGCCTTGTGGCATCTTGTGATAGGTGGGTAAGGTGTCTTCTGATGCCAAGCAGCGGGGCAGGATAGCCCAGCAGGACAGGCCCACCACAGCTGCTCGGCACGTAGGCAGGGAGGCACACCGTGGCTGCTGATACAGGCAGGAAGACACATGATCAGYGGCAAYTCACDTGCRCACACTCTGGGCTCAAATCACAGTTACCACTTCATTACTTTCTGCCTTAAAGACTCTCCACTGTCTTACCCAGCATCACTCAATCTTGGTCCCCAACACTGACCAGCAACTTGTTTACACACAACCGGCCCTTTTCATCCCCTTATCCCTCTATTTTTCCACATTTATTCCTCCCCAAATCACCTAGATCCCTCCCTTTCTCTGCCTTTGGTTCCTCCCTTAAACATCTTGTGCAATCACAAAATGCTCTTCTCCCTCATCCCATAATGTGTCTCATACCCCTTGGCAATAACCCCCCCTCAGTCTGAAAGATGCTCCAGAGAGCTGCTCCTGTTCGCTCATCTTGCTGGGTTTCACACCTGGATAGGGGGGCTGATGGCTCTCCTGGAACAGCCCTGGGAGGAGCCTGGACGGGGTGTCCATTTCTCTGGGTAGGTAATTTCACAGAATCACAGAACGGTTGAGGTTGGAAGGGACCTCTGGAGATCATCTAGTCCAACCCCCCTGCTCAAGCAGGGTCACCTAGAACAGGCTGCCCAGGACCCTGTCCCGATGGCTTTTGAATATCTCCAAGGAAGGAGACTCCACAACCTCTCTGGGAAGTTTGTTCCAGTGCTCTGTCACCCTCACAATAAAAAAGTTTTTCCTTATATTCAGATGGAACTTTCTGTGTTTCCATTTGTGCCTGTTGCCTCTTGTCCTGTCACTGGACAATTTTCACTGGACAAAATTTGGGTTCCCCTGCTTGCCATTGTGCCTCCGTGCTCTTCTGTGCTTGTGGAGATGAGCCCTTGATGGGCTGATCGCTCTCCTGCAATGGGCCCGGGAGTAGCCGGGGCAGGATATTATTCGGGTTCCCCCATTTGCCATTGTCTCTCTGGGCTCCTTTATGTGTGTGAAGATGAGCTTTTCATTGACTAACCAAACAGGGGCTACTGTTTGAACAGCTGCTAAAACTGTATTCTAATGGTTTAGTACAAAATGACAGGATGGTGATGCTGTTTGTTTTTTATAAATATAAATACGAATATAAATATATATATATATAGCTTTCCCCATGACCGGGGCTACTCAAAATATGTTTCAGAAGACCCAGACCTGTATCTCTTGTAGTGATTTTCATGAATGTATTATATAAAGAAAACTTAAAACCCAACTCAAGGATTTAAAAAAACGTCTGTGTGTGTGTGTTTTAAATATTCCCCCCATGTTTTTTTTTTTTTTAATAGAACTATAGACAACAAAGTTGAAAGATTTTACAATTATTTATTTTCACTATTAGACCTTACAGGTGTTACCTCCCTAAGTCCAATTCTCCCCCCCTTTGGATTGGAGGCTTGGTATCTCTTCATCAGGGGCTGCTTTGTAATACAGGCAAATGGCATTTGTCTCGCCTCCGAAAAGCACATCTTTGGGGATCACTGGCATGGACTGCTTGGTCCTGGCTAAGAACACTGCAAGGTCCCCATCTAATTTTGTCATAGCAGCCCATTTATGCTCCCATAAAGATCTGACATTAAAGCCCAGTCTCTTCAGGTGGCCGCTTTTTGGCAGCAGGACAAATGCCATGAAAAAATACATTACTATTATTTTACTGGTCTTTATCCCTTCATCAGTGAAACAAAATGGAGCAGCTAATTCTGGATACCATTTCCAAGCACATGAAGGACAATAAATAAGGTGATCAGGAGTAGTCAGCATGGATTCACAAAGGGGAAATCCTGCTTAACCAACCTGATAGCCTTCTATGATGGGATGACTGGCTGGGTAGATGAGGGGAGAACAGTGGAGGCTGTCTACCTTGACTTCAGGAAGGCTTTTGACACTGTCTCCCATAACATCCTCACAGACAAACTGATGAAGTACAGGCTAGATGAGCAGACAGAGAGGTGGATTGAGAACTGGCTGAATGGCAGAGCTCAGAGGGTTGTGATAAGGGGTGCAAAGTCTAGTTGGAGGCCTGTAGATAGAGGTGTGCCCCAAGGGCCAATACTGGGTCCAGTCCTGTTCAACTTATTCATCAGTGACCTGGATGAAGGGACAGAGTGCACCCTCAGCAAGTTTGCTGGTGATACAAAACTGGGAGGAGTGGCTGATACACCAGAGGGCTGTGCTGCCATTCAGAGGGACCTTGACAGGCTGGAGAGATGGGCAGAGAGGAACCTCGTGAAGGTCAACAAAGGGAAGTGCAGGGTCCTGCACCTGAGAAGGAATAACCTCATGCACCAGCACAGGCTGGGGGGGCTGACCTGCTGGAGAGCAGCTCTGCAGAGAAGGACCTGGGAGTCCTGGTGGACAACAAGTTGACCATGAGCCAGCAATGTGCCCTTGTGGCCAAGAAGGCCAAAGATATCCTGGGCTGCATTAGGAAGAGCATTGCCAGCAGGTCGAGGGAGGTGATCCTTCCCATTCTACTCAGCCCTGGTGAGGCCACATCTGGAGTGCTGTGTCCAGTTCTGGGCTCCCCAATACAAGAGAGACATGGAGCTACTGGAGCAAGCGTAGTGAAGGGCTACTAAGATGATTAAGGGACTGGAGCATCTCTCCTATGAGGAAAGGCTGAGAGAGCTGGGCCTGTTCAGCCTGGAGAAGAGAAGACTGAGGGGGGAATCTTATCAATGTGTATAAATATCTGAAGGGAGGGTGTAGAGAGGATGGGTCCAAATTCTTTTCAGTGGTGCCCAGCAATAGCACAAGAGGCAACGGGCACAAACTGAAACACAGGAAGTTCCATCTGAACATGAGGAAAAACTTCTTTACTGTGAAGGTGACTGAGCACTGGCACAGGTTGCCCAGAGAGGTTGTGGAGTCTCCATCCTTGGAGATATTCAAAAGCTGTGTGGACACAATCCTGGGCAACGTGCTCTAGGTGACCCTGCTTGATCTCCAGAGGTCCCTTCCAACCTCAACCATTCTGTGATGCTGTGAAAACCATACCCTCTTGGGCATCCCAAAGTTATTTTTGAGAATTTTGACACCCTGACAGCCTATTTTGCTCTGTTCAAAGTGAAAGTGTACCCACCTCAAGGTCTCTTTTTCCCATACTTCCCATGAGGGTAAAGGGCAAGCTATTGTTTCGCTTGTGCTGAAACCTGCCAGGCCCTCTGCACCCACTATGATGAAAGAGCCTTTGTGGGCACCTGGTGTACCCCAGAACTGAACAAGGCTCTGGAGAAGGGCTACAGGGTCTGTGAAATCTATGAGGTTTGGCATTTAGAGCAGAGGGAGAATGGCCTTGTTTCAAATTACATAAAACTACATCTCCGCCAGAAGCAGGAAGCTTCAGGATTCCCAGCCTGGCACACCGATGCTGACAAACAAGCAAAATACATGAAAGATTACAGGCAGAAAGAGGATGTTGCTTTCCAGCCTGAACATATTAAGGAAAACAGTGCCAAACGCCAAATTGAAAACCGTTTTTAAATTCTCTGTGGGGGAAATTTGGACAGAGATCAAATCTTCCCAACACCACCACCGTAAGAGAACCAGACGAACTGCAAAGGTACCTGTTTTCTCTGGCTTATGTGTATTCATACTATGCCACTTGTTCTGGGGTGAGTCTCAGTCCTGGAAGCTGACATCACTGAGGGTGTGGGTAGATATCCTGGTGCCTTCCACAATGAGAGACTAGAGTCGTCATCAGAATAACTGGGGCTGTGTTGTGGGATGGCTACTGTGGATAGCCAGGCACTGGTGTTGCTGGGAATTACAGGCATTTGATCCTTGTGTTCTGAACTTCCCATGTTACACCATTTCTGGACTATCTGTTGCAAACAGAGACAAGGCTAAGAAACACACAGGGCTCCTGTTCATTGTTAGGACAAGACCTACAACAGTTGTGCTGCACTGGGGAAGATACTGAAGGTACATGGATTCCACAGAGGATTTGTATGTGTTATTCTCAGAATCTTGTTATGGACAAAAAGGAAACACCTTACATGTAAAATCAAGAATTTATCATTAGTATAATTTAAATCTTAACAGCCTACTCAAAGAATTATTAGTAGTCCAGATTTAATTATGACAGAAAAAGAAAGAAAAGAAAATAAAGAAAAGAATACTGTCATGCAGAAAAGTCTCAATAGTAATAATACAATTAAAATTGTTATACACACACTTTCTAGTTTCTACTTCTTTTCCTGGTATGCTCACCTCAGTGTCCTAATGTTGATGGCTTCCATCTGGTGGGATGGGTACAGTTAGTCATCAGCATCCCAGGTCATTTGCTGGAAGGAGTATGATGTTGATGGTTTCTTCTTCCTAACTCTAGGATCTTCTTGGGGTCATTTTTATTTGTTTTCTAACACACTTTTGCATCCTGTTCTTTCTTCATTGGTCTGCAAGTTCATGTTACATCTAAATTTACTATATATGGTGCAAAGCCTCAGTCCTGAGGCCTTGCAAACACAGTACAAAGCCTGTGGCCTGTCACTAGTAATGGCAATATTATGTTACTGGATTACAGGGTGTGACCGCAAGGCAGGCAAGAGAGGGTCGGATACTGGCATAGAGAGACACTCAAGGTTCATTAAGGGTTAAACAGGATAGATTTAATAAAGGACTTACTCTCCAAGCTGCAAGGGGAGCCCCAGGAACCGCATGGAGGGGTCGCCGATGGGAGGCTGCTGGACACACAGGTCAGATGCACGGGTCAGACACCCAAACAGGACTCAACTCATTGTATCCTAAGGGCCCCTTAAATCTGCTAGAACTATTTCCTTATCTCAGCTGTGCTAACCTCGAGAGACTACTGTCCAGGAAGCAGCTAGAAATTGTTGACAAAACAGAATAGGCATGCCTGGCCCTGACGGGAATTTGGTCAGTGTGCAGAGAGCACACTCTGGACCTGCTACCACATACTCTGCCAGTCACTGATTCCTCACCAGATCTTCCACAGGTGTTCTCGCTACACTCCACCCCCTGACTGACAGAGACGTGGTACTGGTACCACCAGTGTGTGTGGACAAGGTTCAGACATGCCTTTCAGGTATTAGCCTAACTAAACAGCTAAGGTGTACAAGCAACTAAATCATAGTGAATACACATATATAAATATATATAATAAATTAAAACATGTATGCACACAAAACTGATCAGCCCAGAAGACCAGGAGCATAATGCGTTTTCCCCATAGTCCTAAATTCAACAGCCATGATGACAGTCACTGCCAGGCGTTGTCCCATGCAGATTCTTCGGACTTTACATCGTGTAGTCCTTGAAGTAGGGTCTTTATCTTGTGGATGTTGGGTTCGACGTGCTCACTGCAGTTCCGTCGGTGTCCCAACCACCGTTAGTGTACAGGGTTAGGATGGAGGGCAGCAATGTCGCGGCTCCGCTCGGCATATTCGTCAGGTCACGGTTCCCTGGGCGAGAGTGTCCTAGAGGGGACATAGAGTGGGACACTTTCCCCTTTGGTTAGTACCAGGTGGGTGTCTCCTGGGCCATCAGCAATGATTTCCCCTTCCGACTGTTCAGGTTTAGTCAGATCATGCACCCACACAGTGCACCCTGTAGACACGAAGCCACCTGGTTGCTGGGTGGGCCACAAGGAATCTACTTCCTGGATAGTGGGGACCCCTATCTGCTTGCATATCAGTTGGGCTATTTGGTCTCCCTGTGCACATCACAGGGGTTGGGATCCAGCGTAGTGGATCGCAACCTTCACCTCCTCAAGGTAGTTCGAGTCAATGACCCCTGCAACAATGTCCACCCTCCTGAAGAGCTAAACTATTACAGGGCAGCAAGAGACCATAATACCCTTGAGGTATGGTGATGGCCAACCCCATACCCACAAGATGATGGCTCTCCATTTCTAGGGTTATTTCTTTGTGTGGGAATCGCAGACCCAACCCTGCACTCTCAGGCAGGGCTCGCCTGGGGAGGCAGGCTTGGGGGTGCAGCCATTGCACTCCAAGCACACGCTGCCGCTCCATGGATTCCCCTTTGAAACAAGCATATGGGGTAGAGCCACGCAGTGGTCGGTCATTGAGGCAGGCAGTTGCCCGATGAATGTTTTTGCTCCAACCCGTGAGGGTACCAGTAGGGGACAACTTGCACAGCTGCTCTTTTGAGCAGCCCGTTCATTCGTCCTAACAGTCCTGCCCCTTGCRGATGGTAGGGTATGTGATATGTCCAGGCTATTCCTTGCTCTCTGGCCCAATTTTGAATGTCATTCCCTGTAAAATGAGTGCCCTGATCTCTTTGGACTTCCACCAGGGAACCATATAACCCAATCAAGTTTTGTAATGCCTTAATGGKGTGAGCCTGGGTAGCTGCGGAGCAAGAGTGGGTGTACAATAGACCAGAGCAGGTATCCACAGCAATCAGGACATATCACTGCCACTGGCTCTCCGTTAAGGGTCGAATAGAATCAATTTGCCACCCCTCCCCAGGCTTTTGTCCTCTGCGGATATAACGCTTTTTGGTCCACAACTGCTGCGGAGCTAAGCGGGTACAATGGGGGCAACACTGCCTGGCTTGTTTTTGTGCCGCTGGCAGCTCCCCCTCCATGTACTCTGCCGGTGGGACAGTGGGCATTGCGGGTCCCCCCCTGCGCTCTCCAGGCTGCTTGCCATGCTCCCCCACCCCCCGGGGGCTGTCTGCACTGCTCTCGCTGGAGCTGCAGCGACTGCTAGAGCAGCTCTGCGCTGGGTTTACCGTCCACCTCCCGCCATGCTATGCCCGCTCGCAGCAGGTCTCGGAACATAGTGCTGCGACTCGCTCTTAGCACCATCACTTTAAGATCGGGGAGGGACAGTTCGCAGAATCTTAATCCAGATGGTTTTGCTCACAGGGATCTGATCTGGTCCGGTAAACTCAGGGGAGTAAATTCTGGACAACATTCCTAATTGCTGCTGCTGGTTTATTCCTGCTGCAATAGCAGTCCACCTGGTGAGCCCATCATCAATGCCCGTGGCAGTCGGCCAGGTTAAACATGCTGTGCCCATCACCAACTCCATTAGGGAGGGGGGAATGTTTCGGTTTTGCTGCTGCAGGGTGTGGAGGGTGCTGCACAGCCTGGGATCCTGGGGCAGAGCCCCCATTCTACCGAGTTCCTCTCTGGTAAAATAAACTGCCTCTGCCCCATCGTCCCAAAACCTTAACAGCCACTCTAATAACTGTTCACAGGGCTGCTGCTTGAAACGGCCCTGCATATCCTGCAACTCTGCTGCTTTAAAATCAGGGGTAGTTGTGGTCCCTTGCAGATTGGCTGAATTCAGTCTGGCAAGCCGCTGCTCTGCCATCGGCTGGGTAGCTACCTCCCCCTCATGCTCTGTGTCTGACTCTGAGCTGGGGGGCTCATCAGAGTCCCAGATATTGCTATCCCAAGTTTCCAGATCCCAATCCGCTTTTTGCACCAGTGCCCGCACAGCCAAGGGATGGACATCTCGCCGCCCCCCCTGTCGCCGCCGGCAATTTGCAGTGCGGGTGGCCGAAACAGCACATTGGTGCTCCAGCTTCTCAGCTTGATCCACGGTTGCAGGTGCAACCCCTTGGGACAGTTAGTGAGCCTCCTTAGCGGCTTCGTGATCACTTTCCAACTGCCCAATTTGCTGGCACTTTGTCAGCAACGCCTCGTCCAGGGTGCGGAGCGCAGTCAGTAAGATCCACCCCAGATCCCCTGCTGCCTTTTGCGCCGCCAGCCCTGCTTTTTCCAGCCGGAGCTTGGAAACCAGTTCCACTAGCTGCTTTGGGGATCCCCCCGGCTCACTCTCTAGCTCCGGCCATGCTGTGGGGGTGACCCACCCCACCAGCTTGCGAGCCATGGGTGCCCATTGACCCATAGCGGACCACCTGGGAATGCAGCTCCCCACCTCCCCCTTGTCCTTTCGCCCCCAAAGAGGCATCTCCACTCCAGTATCCTGCTGACTACACCAAATATGACCGCAAGAAGGCCAAGAGAGGATCAGATACTGGCAGATAGAGACACTCAAGTTCATAAGGGATTAAACAGGATAGATTTAATAAAGGACTTACTTACACTCCAGGCTGCAAGGGGAGCCCTGGAAACTGCGCAGAGGGGTCACCGATAGGAGGCTGCCGGAGGCACAGGTCAGACACACGGGTCAGATGCCCAGGTGGGACTCAACTCATATTCTAAGGGCCCCTTAAATCTACTAGAACTATTTCCTTATCTCAGCTGTGCTAACCTCGAGAGACTAATGTCCTGGAAGCAGCTAGAAATTGTTGACAAAACAGAATATGCATGCCTGGCCCCGATGGGAATTTGGTCAGTGTGTAGTTTCACACGCTGGGCCTGTTATCACGTACTCTGCCAGTCACTGACTCCTCGCCAGATCTTCCTCAGGTGTTCTCACTACACAGGGTTACACATGTGAAGGCAGAAGCCATTCCTTTTTGATCTGTCACTCAGTTTACAGCTTTTTTGCCCATGAAAAGGCACTGAATAACCAAATGTGATGTTCTGTTGCTGTAACTGGAATATAAGATGTAACCTCTGCAGTTGTTGAAATAAATGACAGCTCCAATTAATTAATGAAGGTAACTCCAGCAGCATACAGATGGTGTCTGTAACAAACAGAATTAATGATTTATCAACATACTTTTAAGGAAATATATGCTCAAGAGTTGCATGCACAAGGGCTCTGTGCAGCAAAATAAGAGGGACAAGACTTGGAAAGAGCTGCCCTTTTTTCTCAGAATTTTCAGGGAAGGAGATTTAGTCTACTGTCTCCACCTCCTGCCTTGTAGTTAATAACAGTTTTGTGCTAAAACTCTTTAGGATCATTATCTACTGATATTGAGTCTCACTCAACCCATGCTCCCTTGCCTCTATTTCAGTCTCATCTCTGCTTGTTTATTTTTCTCAACTTGAGTCAGGCTGTTTGCCCATCTGATTATTTTTGTGCCATCAGAGGAAGGAGTCAGAATATAAAACTGATTTCCTGTTCCCACTTCCATTACCTGGCAATACAGGTGCAAGAACTTCAAGGGGTAACCCCTCTTCACTCCTGGGCTGGAGCATGTTCAATGTAAAATACTGATTTGTTGCCATGCTGTATCTCAGTAAAGACTTGATGAAGTGAATTGAGATTTTTTTCCTCTTAAAGTAGCATTCAAATGTGGAAGGTGAGAGGAGAGAAGAAGCTGTGGCAACAGTAAAATCTACATTTCTGACTTGCAGAATTATGGGGGAGAAAGGTCAGAGGTTGCATTTCAAATATGACGTCCCTGTTCCAAAGCATGAATGGCTGTGAGCTTCCTATTTAAACAGCAGTAGGAATCATCTTAGACAAAATGATGCTGAAAATTTCCCACCAAAATAATCGGTGACAGTGTTGTACTTCCATATCAGTGGCAAGAAGGGATTCAGTATGCCTATTATCCCTGTGCTTTCTTTTTCACTTATTTCTTGCTCCATCAGCATTGCTTTCCCTGTCAGCATCAGTAAACTAACAGTGACTTGAGTATTAAAATATAAAAAAACTTTTAAAACTGTAAATCCTGAATCACATAGTACAACCACGTCCATAAATGTTGTCTGAACTGTATTTTGAAACAGAGATGGTTCAAAACATAACATAATACAAAGCAAGAAATAAACGAGAGTTCTCCTTGTATGAGGTGGCCCAGCCATCCCGTCAGGGAGCCAAACCAATTAGCCAGCCAGGCATCTCTGTTGTTCTGCTGGATATGTTGGATAACATCTTGCAAGCGGCTGATATCATTCTCAAGAGATGCCGATTCATCAGCGATGTTGAAACAGCACATCCCGGTTGTATGGGAAAGTGCGGAAGAATGTCGAGGAGATAGGCGATGGAAGCTAGCCAGACCGTTCCATGGGAAAAGGAGCATCAACAGGGCATGTTGACCCATAGTCACGTGGCTGAGGCTGTGCCAGGGTGGCGCTGCACCTGGGCTTTGAATTGGGAATAACAATGAGCTCAACGTGCTTACTGCGCATGTGTATAGTGCATAAAAACATCTAGTGCCCCCCCGCCCGGTGTTCCTCACCATGGACCGACGCTCAGCGGTGCCAGGGATCCCCTGCTCCATTATTGCCTCGATCGGGAAAATGCCGGGGAACCCCTGTTCAGACGTAGAGGTAATAAATGGTCCATATCGACCATCGTATGCCTTGTGTTTGTGTATCCGTCCCTGCYGGGAGTCCAGGCGGTGCCCCCGCCTCACCCTTACACTTGGCGTAGTCGGCAGGATACACAAACGACAATGCCGTGGCCGAGGAGAGCGAAGGGGGAGGGCGAGAGTCAAGAAGGGACTGCTCACCTGCGGCTGCCAGGATGGCCCCAGACTGAGTGGTGGGGGCTGGTAGCTGCATTGCTTGCCAAGCTGGCAGTCCCCGAGGACTGGCCAGAGTCGGCACAGGGGGAAAGTGTTACCCCAAAGGCGGTTGTATCCGCTTTACAGGTCATGCCCTTCCGTGCCACTTCGGGAGCAGCTCGGAAGATGGCCGGACGATTAGGGTGGGCACTGCTGACAGGCATTCGAGCCTTAGATAACGAGGTATCGTCTTTGCAGCAACAAGTAAAGGATCTGGAGAAGGAGAGTGGAGATTTGCGTGATGCAAAGGCAGTAGCACAGGAGTTGATTATGACCCAAACTGAAAAGAGTCAGGAATCAACCCACAGGGTAGAGCGATTAGCTTTGCGGATGGCTAATAAGCGCTGCGGGCGTTATGGGAAGGTGCCCGCTACTGTTTCTGAGGTGTGGGCGATTATAACTCGACCCTCCTGGGACCCAGAGGAGTGGGATGGCAATATCTGGAGTACTTCCTCTGACTCGGAGGTGGAATTTGCATTAGAAGGAGAACTGACTACTCCCCAGGTCTGACCTCTTGTGCAATTGAAGGGGGGAGAGACAAATAGGGATACTGTAGAGCAGTCAAGGATTTATACGCCAAAAGAGTTATGTGAGTTTTTAACTACTTTCCAGCAGCAGCCCAGGGAGTCTTTGTTAGCCTGGTTAGTGAGAGCATGGGATGCAGGTGCTGGATCGCTTACTCTTAAGAGAGAGGAGCTGAATTTAATGAGCCCCTTATCAACTGATGCCCAACTACAGTATTATCTTACCCAATCAACTTCTGCATGGGATGGGGCAGGAAATGTTATTGTAGCTCCAACATTATATC
>PTFA01001304.1:0-11408 GCA_003342895.1 Casuarius casuarius
AGCACAAAAAGGGGAGGCCACCATGCAGAAAGCAGGTCCCCCACCACCACCATTGCTGTGGGCAGAAACAGGGTGAGCCACGCAGGAACGGAGCCAAGCCGGCACCCTCCTGATCTACAGTCAGATTTGTTGGTTCTTGCACCAGTGGCCTTGGCCCCCAAACAGCCTGGCACCCCCAGCAGTACGGGGTTCCTCTAACTCATCAGGAGAAGCTGGAGGTGAAGGGTAGCACAGATTTACCTTTAACCACTTGACCTTGCCTGTGACTGCTTTTCCCTCTCCCCTACAACTTTGCTCCTTCTGGGTACCAACGGCTTGGGAGAAGCAGTTCCCGTAATGTGCCACTACCCTGAAATAAGGCAGGACAGCAAGGGTAGGGGTGAGAAATGCAACGCGCAGGCCCCTGAAGGAGACCATCCACCTGTCCCCACTGGGGTCATGGCGCACACTAGCACTACTCAGCGCAGCTGTATGGTGTCTGTCCCAGAGGAAAGAGGGTCCTGAGCATGGTGTCTCTCCTGAGGGCAGGGGGGGAGCTGCCCAACACATCCCGGGGAGAGTCTCCACTCCCCTGGCAGCTGCCCAGTGCCTGCCTCAGGCCGTGTGGCAGATGGGGACACTCATCCCTTTTGCATGGCCTGGCCAAGGAYRCCATCATCCCCCCTTCTTCAGCTTCACCCGTGTACCCTGAGCCCGCACTGCCTCTCTGCACCTCAGCCCCATGCTGCCCTGCACATTCATCCTGCAGCCTGGACTGCACTCTGCAGCCAGAACTTGGCCACCYCCTCTTCACAGAGTGCTCCCATCCTCTCCGCCTCCCATGGCCCTGCTAYGAGGGCACCCCCGGGTGCTGCCCGTGCAGAGCACATCCCCAACGTCCACACCGCGGTCCATGCCTGGGTGCTGCACCCCTCTGCCCAGACCTCGTGGMGCAAGGGCAGCGCGTCTGACTCCAGATCRGAAGGTTGTGTGTTCAAATCACACCGGGGTCAGGCTTGGTTCAACATTGGGTGCCCTTTGTATTGTGCCTGTTTTGTACTGCCGTGATCATGGCAACAGGAGGAGTTTCCTGATGATGGGAGAAAGGTCATCATCTGACCCATCTTCAAYAAGGGCAAGAAGAATGATCTACAGTCCTGTCAGCCTCACTGCAGTTCTCAGACGAAGATGATGGAACAAATACCCCTGAAAGCCATGTCCAAATGCATGAAAGACATGAAGATGACTAGGAACAATGAATATGTATTTACCACAGGCAGATCGCTCCTTACTAACCCTATTGATTTCTTTGAAGAGGTGACTTTCTTAGTGGTCAAGGGGAGAACAAGGAACATCATTTATCTTGATTTTGAGAAGACCGTTGACATGGTCTCCTACAGTATCACTGTAGCAAACTACAGCAATAGAGACAATAAAGCGAATCAGAAGGTGAGTGGAAAACTTGCTAGACCACCAGGTTGGTGGTTAATGGCTGAGAGTCTGGCTGGCATCCTCAGTGTCTGATCTGGGGTTTTATATTGTTTAATGTCTTCATTAACAGCCTAGAGGATGAGACAGAATGAGGGACAAGGGAACCCTGCCAGGGCCACGAAGTTGACCAAGAGCTGGGGCCAGTGGGGCAATGGATAACATGCCTGGATCAGGAGACTGCAGGTTTGACTCTTGCCTGGCTTGACATTTTTGCCTTGTGGTGTTGGTGGTCTGCTTTCTCCACAAAGGCCTTCCCTCTCCTGGCTATTGTCCCACCTCTTGGGCCTTCTGCAGGGCAAAGGTGCTGGGATGACTTCTTGCCCTAAGGGAAAGAAAGAGTTCATCCATCCSTTATGGCAGACCTGAGCCCTGCAAAAAGGACAAAATGCCCAGCCCACATCAAATAGCACCACAGCTAATCTGGAAGCAGAATTAAGATCCCTTCTTAATCTTCCATCCTGTAGGCTAAACTAATCCCACTCTCTCAGGCTRGCTAAGCATATCATTCATTCCAGCTCCAAACCATCTTTGAGGTTTTGTCTTGGTCTTGCTATAGTTTCTCAATATCTCGCAAAACCCTACCTGTAACATAGATGAGCTCCACAATGGAAAACTCCACAATGGAAAAGCACAGGTCATCCCCAGTGCTGCCCCAAGTCTGACCCCGGTGTGATTCGAACACACAACCTTCTGATCTGGAGTCAGACGCGCTGCCTTTGCGCCACGAGGTCAGGGCTGTTGCATGCACYGCTCAGGCATGGACCGTGGCCTGGGTAGTGAGGATGTGCCCTCCATGGGGACCACCCCGGGGTCTCCTGCTGCCCCTCTAGCAGGTCAATGGAGGGGATGAGTGGGTGCCCAGGGAGAGGGTGACCATGGCCGTGTGTCCAGGTGAAGGATGGATGCCCAAGGCAGGATGGGGTGGTGGCACAGAGGGGGCAACATGATCTCGGGGGATCAGGCTGGAAGCTGAACCCATCCCAGACTGAGGTCTCCTTAGGGACTGTGGGGAGGATGGTGTCTCAGACCAGGCCACACAGAAGGGCTGAGGGCTCCATCCCTCAGCAGAGTCTGAGGCAGGCTCTGGGTACCCACTGGCAGTGTGTGACCTCTCTTCCCAAGAATGTGGTGGACAGGCACTCTGCTGGCCCCACAGGAAACACACTACCCTGAGGTCTCTGATTCTCCCAGAGACAGGGCTTGGTTGCACCAGGCATTGCTAGTGTCTGCCACAGCATCCTGAAGATGCTGGTGGGGGACTTCAGGCCAGCCATAGGCAGAGGGAGAGTCATGCTAAGCGGGTGGGAACGATAAGTGCCTGGATAGCTGCAGCCTTCCCACTCCGTGCAGTACATGTGACCACTGCACTGGGCAAGATGGGATACGATGAGTTCAGCTTCCATCCCAGGTCCCCTAGGATCATGTTGTCCCCTGCGCCACCATGCCACCCTACCCTGGGTGGCCATCCTCCACCTGGATACCCCAGGCCTTGGGCACCGTCTCTCTGGGCACACACCCATCCCCTCCATCACCCTGATCAGGGCACCTGGGCACCCGTGCGGGTGGTCCCTATGGAAGGCACATCCCCACCACTCCAGTCACAGTCCACATCCAGACCTCGTGGCGCAAGGGCAGCGCGTCTGACTCCAGATCAGAAGGTTGTGTGTTCGAATCACACCGGGGTCAGGATAGCCCATTTCTGTGCAATGTTGCAAGGGGCCTGCCCAGTTGCAGGGGCTTGACTCTCCAAGTGGCAGAGCTTTGCCTTTGTCTTCTTTAAACTTCACATGGCTCCGATCAGCCCATTTCTCATGGCCTCACAAGGCCAATCTGAATGGCAGCTCTGCCCCTCCGGCGTATTAGCCTATACTCTCTGTTCAATCTCATCCGCAAATTTACCAAGTGTGTCATCGCATCCTAGCATTCAGATTGTTAAAGAAGACATTTAAGTGCATTGTTACTAGTATCAGTGCATGCAAACTCTGTTAATAACAAGCCACTGGCTGCATTTGGTGACCACAACACCTTGGGTCTGGTGGTTCACCTGGGTTTTCACCCGCCTTCCTAACCTCCCATTGGGTCAACATTTCTGCAGTCTGGCTACAAGGAGACTCTGGGATACCCTGTTTAAAACCTTGCTAAAGTCAAGATAAATATCCACTTCTTTCCACAAAGGCAGGCAGGTAGCTGCCCTTAGTAAATCCATTTCAGCTGTTCCCAATTACCTTTCTGTTCTTCATTTGTCTGTTTTGTTTAAGCGATTCCTGACTTGATCATCCTCTACCATGGATAATTTCACAGTAAGGGAGGTCACACATTAGAACAGAATCCCAGAAAAGTTTTGGCATTCCCATCCTTAAAGATATTCAAAGCTTCACTGACTGGACAAGGCTGTGACAAAACGATCTAATGTCAAAGGCTCTTTTACTTTGAGCAGGGGATTAGACCACATGGCTGCCAGGTATCTCATAAAAATCCAAATTTTTCTGTACTTCAACTAAATCTTTTTCCACTGTTCCCTGCTCCTCTCACACACCCTATCCAGTGAATAGAAACCCCCCTGAGGTGTCAAATTGTCCAGGGCCAGTGGCGCAATGGATAACGCGCCTGACTACGGATCAGGAGACTGCAGGTTCGACTCCTGCCTGGCTCAGCCTTTTCCTGACCATGACCTGGCCCTGCTGATGGTGACAGGGGACTGCTTTCTTCATGGTGGCCTGCATTTGCCTGGCATTTCTCCCACCTCTCCAGACTTCCCTCAGAGCAAAAGCCCTGGGGTGACCTCTAGCCCTAAAGGAAAGGAAAGGTTCAGCCATCTCCTGCTGGGGCTGGGGAAGGAGCAGGACACCTGCACTTCAGCTTCTGGGGAACAGTCAGTTTCCTGGAGGGTAGGACTGCCTTTCAGAGGGCCTGGAGAGGCTGGGAGACAGGTGCCAAGTCCTGCCCCTGGGGCAAAATAATCCCATTCCGCAGCAAAGGCAAGGCACCCAGGCCCAAGCAACCTCAGTGCTTATCATAACCCTTCTGATCTGGAGTCAGACATGCTGCCTTTGCAGCATGGGGTCAGGACTGAGGGGGACAGTGCCCAGACACTGAAGAGTCTAAGTTTTTATGGCCAATGGACTGAGGAATGAGGAGGGCTGGGGAGAAACAAGATCCTCTGGACAAAGTGCAGAAAGAGCATTTTTTCAACTCTCTTGCTAAACCTGCAAGGAGGGCTTTAAGTAAGATTCACAGGAGGAGGGAGGCCAAAGCCCAAAAAGAAGTGGAGGAACATAAGGTGAAAATGATGTACCTGGGGGACAGCAGGATAGGGTGGCTTTTACAGTTCTCCTGAATGGGGCAGAAGTGCCTGGACATGACTGCAAGCAGTGTCAGAAACAAGCAGAAGGAATCAGATGTTCATGTGCAATGGACAAGTTACAAGCTTACTGGGTTCACAGAGACGCCTTGTAACTACACTGCCGCAGTGGATGCATACAGGCTGTTAAGGAAGCACAAGATAGGAAGGTGAGGGCAAGGGGTTGCATTTGACACAGAGTGTGTCTTAAATTTTCAAAGCTTTGCTCTAAGGCAAATGACAAGCTGGCTGAGAGTTTCTGGATCAAGATGAGGAGAGATGCTGACATGGGAAAATGTAGTATGTGTCTCTCATAACCTGCCTAATCGAGAGGAGGAAGGAGATGAAGCATTCTTCAGACCGAAGGAGGAAGCCTCACAGCTGCAGGCCTTGGAAATCACAGGAGATTTTAATTATTCTGCTGGTATCATGGTGGGGTTCAAGAAATCCAGGGGATTTCTGGAGAACACCAGCAATGATATCTTGATGCAGGTGCTAGATGACATGATCAGGAGAAGCAGAGCACTGGGCCTGGTACTCACTGACAAGGAAGAACTGATCAGGGATGTGAGGGAAGCCTTGGGTACTTGACACATGAGCCGGTGGGGTTGAAGATCCTGAGAGAAGTGAGGAAAGTGAGTAGCAAAATTATTACAAGCTGTGATTTTAGGATTGCTGACACGTAGGCCAGGACACTGCCTTTGCATTGCCCTGCGTGTGGGTGGCCCAGGGAACAAAGGTCTGGAGCCACACAGAAAAGGGATATTCCCATCCAGACAGTCAGGGAAGACCTTCCTCCTGCCCACAGTTTGCCTGCTGCCCTCCACCAGCATCTTGAAGAAAGGCAGAGTACAAAACAGACTGCCACGGGCTCAGCCCACCTCACAGCTCCAGAGAGCCCTGGGGCTGCAGGGCTGCCCCAAACCCTGTGTTAAACTGGAATGGCAGCCAGGCTTCCCATGGGGCAGGCAAGACGTCCTGCAAACCCACCAGTGCGGCCAAGGGGCTGGGGGCCACTACCAGCCCTTGTTGCCTGTCCTCCTTCATGGGGGGGTAAACAGCATGAACACTGCTCCTCTTGGGTGCTGGGACCAACTGGACCAACACTGCCCTCTCCCTGTTTTGGGGAGGGACAAGGCTGTCATGGGTGGGGGTGGGAGCTAGGCAAGGAAATTTTCCTGTTTCCCGTTCACTCCCAACATACCCAGCTGGTACAGAAAGTATGGTTGGGGCACCAGGCTGCCCAGGGGCTGGGGCCAGTGGCGCAATGGATAACGCGCCTGACTACGGATCAGGAGACTGCAGGTTCGACTCCTGCCTGGCTCGACCTTTTCCTGTCCATAATCTGGATGTGGTGGTTGTGGGACCTGCTTTGTCTGGTGGCTTGCCCTCACCTGGCTTTCCTCCCACTTTCCAGGAACACTACCTGGCCTCCTGGGATCTCCGCCTGGCACCTGCAGATCTCCACCTGGTACCCACAGCACTGCCTAGGTCACATATGATATCATATGATGGTCACATATGACTGTGACTAGGTCACAGTCTCCCCTGCAGCATCCCTGGTGCCCATGAGGATGTGCACCAACTGGGAGTAGTCTGGGAGCTAGATGAGTCCTGGCAATCTCTCCCTAACATCACGGGTCTGGGCCTGACAAGCAGCAATCCCTGTGACACAGAGCATCGGTTGGCAGATGGGGCCTCTGTGCCCCGCAAAAGGGAGGCTTCAACCATTGCCACCCACCACCTTATCTCAATGCACAGGGTCAGGCATGCGTGGCAGTCCCAGCTGACCCAGGGTCCTCCCTGGTGGATCATGATCCTCCTAGTCTGCGCCCATGCTGGATCTCTGCCCCCTAAGTGCTGAGGGCCCGCTATACTCTGCGGACAGAGGCCCTGTGCTGCCAGCTGTGGCCAATGCCCATCTCTTGTGAGCTGTGGACTACACCAAATGGGGAGGGAAGCAGTTGAGACACTGGCAGACAAGGCTGCTACTCAGACAGACCCATGCAGGGTGAAGAAACACTGCCAGGAATCTCATGAAGTTCAGCAAGGATCAATGCAGCATCCTGCATCTGGGATGGAATAATCACATCAGGGTCACAAATCACATCACATCAAATCACACAGCCAAATCACATCAGGGTCAGGTGTCAGGTAGCGCTGGGGGCAAGTGTGATGTCTGTGCTTTTCCATGGGGCTCATCTACGTTATATGCAGGGCTTTGCAAGGTGATAAGAAACTGTAGCAAGCCAAATGCAGTGCCTCAAAGATAGTTTGGGGCTGGAGCACATGATATACTTAGACAGCCTTCAGGAGTATTTGTTTCATAATCTCATGAAGTTCAGCAAGGATCAATGCAGCATCCTGCATCTGGGATGGAATAATCCCATGCAGCAGTACAGCCTGGAGGTGACTGTCAAGAAAACAGGGGGACTTGGGGAACAACAGTGTGGACTGGGGAACAACAGATTGAGCTGGAGTAAGCAGCGTGCCCTTGCACCCATGAAGGTCAACTGCATGCTGGGCTGTATAGGTAAGAAGACAGGCAGCAGCTGAAGAGAAGGGAGAATCCATAGTACACCCACCACTTGTGAGACTGCCGCTGGATTATGGTGATCAGGATTGGGCTCCCCAGTACAAGAAAGACATTGACAACCTGGAGTAAGTCTAGCTTTCTCTTTGTCCCTATTTTTCGCACCTTTTTGAGATTTTCCCCTTATTAGTGATTTCTAAAGCCCTCCTTAGCAGTTTAACAATTCTGCTGGTAGAGATGCTTTTGCCCCCATCTGTCTGATGGAACTTGTCAGCTCCCAAGCCATCTTAATTCCTCAAGGAAGGTTGCATGGTCATAAAAGCCAGATGTCTAGTGTGACTGCGAGCTGCATCCCTCAGCTCTCACATCATGGCACAAGGGCAACGTGTCAGACCAGATCAGAAGGTTGGGGCCCAAATCACATCAGGGTCAGGTAGCGCTGGGGGTAAGTGTGATGTCTGTGCTTTTCCATGGGGCTCATCTACGTTATATGCAGGGCTTTGCAAGGTGATAAGAAACTGTAGCAAGCCAAATGCAGTGCCTCAAAGATAGTTTGGGGCTGGAGCACATGATATACTTAGACAGCCTTCAGGAGTATTTGTTTCATAATCTTCACATGGGTACTGAGGAGAGGCTGACTGGACTATAACCCCACAGATCATCCTTCCTGCCCCTCTTCAGGATGGGTCTGACTTTAGCCTTTCTCTTGTCATCAGGAACCACCTCCTACTGCCATTATCTTTCCCCAAAACACCATCATTGATCCACTCCAGAAATCTCCTGGACTGACTGTGTCACACCATGTTACCCTTCCAGGCAAGTATTGCTATGGGAGAATCCAAGTCCCGGTTCCCCATGAGTTACAGAGCCTGCAGTTGTGAAGCTTCTTCCAGTCCCACAAGAGAGAGAGAGACATCATTTCCTTTGTCTTCTTGACCAGGCAGTCTGCAGCAGATATCTGCTACAACATAGCTCTATGTTGGCCTCCCCTCTGGTTATAACCCCTCAAAATGGGGGCAACACAAAGGGCACCCAATGTTGAACCAAGCCTGACCCCGGTGTGATTCGAACACACAACCTTCTGATCTGGAGTCAGACGCGCTGCCCTTGCGCCACGAGGTCTGGGTGTGGACTGTGACTGGAGTGGTGGGGATGTGCCTTCCATAGGGACCACCCGCACGGGTGCCCAGGTGCCCTGATCAGGGTGATGGAGGGGATGGGTGTGTGCCCAGAGAGACGGTGCCCAAGGCCTGGGGTATCCAGGTGGAGGATGGCCACCCAGGGTAGGGTGGCATGGTGGCGCAGGGGACAACATGATCCTAGGGGACCTGGGATGGAAGCTGAACTCATCGTATCCCATCTTGCCCAGTGCAGTGGTCACATGTACTGCACGGAGTGGGAAGGCTGCAGCTATCCAGGCACTTATCGTTCCCACCCGCTTAGCATGACTCTCCCTCTGCCTATGGCTGGCCTGAAGTCCCCCACCAGCATCTTCAGGATGCTGTGGCAGACACTAGCAATGCCTGGTGCAACCAAGCCCTGTCTCTGGGAGAATCAGAGACCTCAGGGTAGTGTGTTTCCTGTGGGGCCAGCAGAGTGCCTGTCCACCACATTCTTGGGAAGAGAGGTCACACACTGCCAGTGGGTACCCAGAGCCTGCCTCAGACTCTGCTGAGGGATGGAGCCCTCAGCCCTTCTGTGTGGCCTGGTCTGAGACACCATCCTCCCCACAGTCCCTAAGGAGACCTCAGTCTGGGATGGGTTCAGCTTCCAGCCTGATCCCCCGAGATCATGTTGCCCCCTCTGTGCCACCACCCCATCCTGCCTTGGGCATCCATCCTTCACCTGGACACACGGCCATGGTCACCCTCTCCCTGGGCACCCACTCATCCCCTCCATTGACCTGCTAGAGGGGCAGCAGGAGACCCCGGGGTGGTCCCCATGGAGGGCACATCCTCACTACCCAGGCCACGGTCCATGCCTGAGCRGTGCATGCAACAGCCCTGACCTCGTGGCGCAAAGGCAGCGCGTCTGACTCCAGATCAGAAGGTTGTGTGTTCGAATCACACCGGGGTCAGACTTGGGGCAGCACTGGGGATGACCTGTGCTTTTCCATTGTGGAGTCCTCCATTGTGGAGCTCATCTATGTTACAGGTAGGGTTTTGCGAGATATTGAGAAACTATAGCAAGACCAAGACAAAACCTCAAAGATGGTTTGGAGCTGGAATGAATGATATGCTTAGCYAGCCTGAGAGAGTGGGATTAGTTTAGCCTACAGGATGGAAGATTAAGAAGGGATCTTAATTCTGCTTCCAGATTAGCTGTGGTGCTATTTGATGTGGGCTGGGCATTTTGTCCTTTTTGCAGGGCTCAGGTCTGCCATAASGGATGGATGAACTCTTTCTTTCCCTTAGGGCAAGAAGTCATCCCAGCACCTTTGCCCTGCAGAAGGCCCAAGAGGTGGGACAATAGCCAGGAGAGGGAAGGCCTTTGTGGAGAAAGCAGACCACCAACACCACAAGGCAAAAATGTCAAGCCAGGCAAGAGTCAAACCTGCAGTCTCCTGATCCAGGCATGTTATCCATTGCCCCACTGGCCCCAGCTCTTGGTCAACTTCGTGGCCCTGGCAGGGTTCCCTTGTCCCTCATTCTGTCTCATCCTCTAGGCTGTTAATGAAGACATTAAACAATATAAAACCCCAGATCAGACACTGAGGATGCCAGCCAGACTCTCAGCCGTTAACCACCAACCTGGTGGTCTGGCAAGTTTTCCACTCACCTTCTGATTCGCTTTATTGTCTCTATTGCTGTAGTTTGCTACAGTGATACTGTAGGAGACCATGTCAATGGTCTTCTCAAAATCAAGATAAATGATGTTCCTTGTTCTGCCCTTGACCACTAAGGAAGTCACCTCTTCAAAGAAATCAATAGGGTTAGTAAGGAGCGATCTGCCTGTGGTAAATACGTATTCATTGTTCCTAGTCATCTTCATGTCTTTCATGCATTTGGACATGGCTTTCAGGGGTATTTGTTCCATCATCTTCGTCTGAGAACTGCAGTGAGGCTGACAGGACTGTAGATCATTCTTCTTGCCCTTRTTGAAGATGGGTCAGATGATGACCTTTCTCCCATCATCAGGAAACTCCTCCTGTTGCCATGATCACGGCAGTACAAAACAGGCACAATACAAAGGGCACCCAATGTTGAACCAAGCCTGACCCCGGTGTGATTTGAACACACAACCTTCYGATCTGGAGTCAGACGCGCTGCCCTTGCKCCACGAGGTCTGGGCAGAGGGGTGCAGCACCCAGGCATGGACCGCGGTGTGGACGTTGGGGATGTGCTCTGCACGGGCAGCACCCGGGGGTGCCCTCRTAGCAGGGCCATGGGAGGCGGAGAGGATGGGAGCACTCTGTGAAGAGGAGGTGGCCAAGTTCTGGCTGCAGAGTGCAGTCCAGGCTGCAGGATGAATGTGCAGGGCAGCATGGGGCTGAGGTGCAGAGAGGCAGTGCGGGCTCAGGGTACACGGGTGAAGCTGAAGAAGGGGGGATGATGGCATCCTTGGCCAGGCCATGCAAAAGGGATGAGTGTCCCCATCTGCCACACGGCCTGAGGCAGGCACTGGGCAGCTGCCAGGGGAGTGGAGACTCTCCCCGGGATGTGTTGGGCAGCTCCCCCCCTGCCCCTCAGGAGAGACACCATGCTCAGGACCCTCTTTCCTCTGGGACAGACACCATACAGCTGCGCTGAGTAGTGCTAGTGTGCGCCATGACCCCAGTGGGGACAGGTGGATGGTCTCCTTCAGGGGCCTGCGCGTTGCATTTCTCACCCCTACCCTTGCTGTCCTGCCTTATTTCAGGGTAGTGGCACATTACGGGAACTGCTTCTCCCAAGCCGTTGGTACCCAGAAGGAGCAAAGTTGTAGGGGAGAGGGAAAAGCAGTCACAGGCAAGGTCAAGTGGTTAAAGGTAAATCTGTGCTACCCTTCACCTCCAGCTTCTCCTGATGAGTTAGAGGAACCCCGTACTGCTGGGGGTGCCAGGCTGTTTGGGGGCCAAGGCCACTG
>PTFA01001310.1:0-11743 GCA_003342895.1 Casuarius casuarius
CAAACCCTAAGCCTAACCCTAACCCTCGCTGGCAATCAGCAAAGTCGAGGATGCGCCTAAGTGGTGCCCTGGATAAGGCAGTCCCAGGGCAGTTGTTCTGGCAGGGTTTTCCTTCCCTTGGAGGCCGCTTTTCAGGGGCAGTCCAGCCACAGCTCTACGCTCTGTCTCTCTCTCTCAACCCTAACCCTAAGCCTAACCCTAGACTGTGCTCAGTCATGTCGAAGTGAGCCTTAAGTGGTGCCCTGGGTAAGGTTGTCTCAGGATAAGTATTCTGGCAGCGTTCTCCTTCCCTTGGAGGCCCCTTTTCAGGGGCAGTCCAGCCACAGCTCTACACTCTGTCTCTCTCTGAACCCTAAACCTAACTCTGACGCTGACCCTCAGCTTGACCCTGACCATAACCCTAAACCTAACTCTGACCCTAATCCCAACCCTAACCCTAACCCCTAACCCTAACCTGAACCCTAACCCTAACTCCCAACCCCTAATCCCTAACCCTATCCCCTAACCCTAACCCACTAACCCTAACCATAACCCCTAACCCTAACCCTAAATCATAACCCTAACCCCAACCGTAACCCCAGCCCCAACACCAACAGCATCCCCAACTCTAACCCTAACCCTAACCCTAACCCCTAACCTTAATCCCTAACCCTAAACCCTAACCCTCACCCTAACCCTCACCCTCACGCTAACCTAGACCATACCAAAAATCACTTGGAGGCACCTATACCACTCCAGAAGGCACTTGGAGGCACCTTTGCCACACCAAAAGGCACTCAGAGGCCCCTACACTGCTCCAAACAACATTCGGAAGCACTTAGACCGCACCAAAAGGCACTCAGAGGCCACCAGCCCACTCCAAAAGGCACTTGGGGGCCCCTACACTGCTCCAAAAGGCACTTGGAGGCCCCTGCACCACACCGAAAGGTACTCGGAGGCCCCTATGCCACACCAAAAGGCACTCAGTGGCCCTCAGCCCACTCCAAAAGGCACTCAGGGGCACCCAGCCCACTTAAAAAGGCTCTCAGAGTCCCCTATACTGCTCCAAAATGCATTTGGAGGGCCCTGCACCACTCCAGAAGGCACTCGGAGGCACCTGGAACCCTCANTAAAAAGGCTCTCAGAGTCCCCTATACTGCTCCAAAATGCATTTGGAGGGCCCTGCACCACTCCAGAAGGCACTCGGAGGCACCTGGAACCCTCAGAAAGGCCCTCAGATGCCCCTGCACCACTCCAAAAGGCACTCGGAGGCCTTAACGCCACTCCAGAAGACACTCGGAGGCACCTAGACCACACCAAAAGGCACTCAGAGGTACCTGTACTGCTCCAAAAGGCACTTGGAGGCCCCTACACTGCTCCAAAAGGCACTCTGGGACCCCTACACCATTCAAAAATGCACTTGGAGGCCCCCGGCCAGTTCCAAAAGGCCCTTGGAGGACTCTACGTTGCTCCAAAAGGCACTCAGAGGCCCCAACATCACTCCAAAAGACATTCAGAGGCACCTAGACCACACCAAAAAGCACTCAGAGGCACCTACACTGCTCCAAAAGGCACTTGGAGGTACCTGTACTGTTCCAAAAGGCACTCAGAGGCACATAGACCACTCCAAAAGGCACTCAGAGGCCGCCAGCCCACTCCAAAAAGCACTCGGAGGCACCTCCACCACTACGAAAGGTGCTTGAAGGCCCCTACACTGCACCAAAGGTCACTCAGATGCCCCTACACCACACCAAAGGGCACTCAGATGCCCCTACACAGCTCCAAAATCCACTCAGAGGCCCCTACACCTCAACAAAATGCACTCAGAGGTTCCAGCACCACTCCAAAACACACTTGGTGGCCCCTACACCGCTCCAAAAGGTGTGTGGAGGCCCCTCCACCACTCCAAAACACACTCGGAGGCTCCCGCACTGCACCAAAAGGCGCCTAGCCTGCTCCAAAAGGCACTCGGAGGCACCCAGGCTGCTCCAAAAGGCACTTGGAGGTGCCTACACTGCTCTATAAGGCACTCAGGCCCATGGGACACTCTAAAAGGAACTCAGAGGATCTGGGCCCGACTCAAAAGGCACTTGGAGATGCCCAGCCTGCTCCAAAAGGCATTCGGAGGCATCTACTGCTCTGCGGTGGGAAGGAGGTGCCTGGGCATGAAGAAGATGGCAGAGGAGGAATTGTGCACCAAAAGCAGGATTCCCTCATCCTCCTCTGGCCCACCAGCACGTGTGTTGACACTTGCTGGTGAGTCGTGGTGACATGTCACCTGGCGGGGTTGGATGCTATGGCACAGTGCTCAGGCTTCATCCTCACCGGAGAATGGCAGGCTTCAGCCTGGGGGTGGAAGTGAAAGGAGAGGCACCCCTTGGTTTTCAGACATGGCCACATTGTCTATTGCATTGCCACCCCGGCCTCTGTGAAGAGCCTGGGCAGAGAGTGTGCAGCGTGACACAAGTAAGGCCAGGTTTGCGGGGGGGGGGGAGTGGGGCTGAGAGGTGAGCRTGTAGACAGCTGGGACCAGATGGCACTGGTGTGCAGGGGGGCACTTCTGTGTCCTTCAGCCCTGGGTCAAAGTAATGACTTCTGGTCTCCAAAAGCAGCAGATTGTCTTTCACCAGGTGGCYTTTGCACCCATTTCAGCACCAGCCAGCACTGTTCCTGTYAGCAGTGCATTGCTCCTGAATGGCAGGCAAGGACTGTTGTGGGTGAAGGAGGCTGCCCATATGAAATCTGGAGAGCCCCGGTGTTCAYAGCAGAGCTTGTCCATTCATGRGTATCCCCAAAGCTCTGGAGATGAAGGAGCCAAAGGGAGTCCTGGGAGGGTGCCTCTTGGCTTAATGAAACTTTGTGTCAGGCAGCCCCTGCCTCGTTTGATGCTCCTCAGTTCTTCACCTGTCAAATGAGAAGAGGAACTCTTGCTTTCTTCCACCCCACCTCATTTGCCTCTTTCAGGCCATAAGCTCCTCGGGGCAACRGCAGCCTCTTGTTAGGAAGTCCCAAGAGCAATAGAGAGCTGGTCCCACAAGATCTGCCTAAGCCCACACCCTCTTCCAGCCCCCGGGATTTGTGTAAGCATGCTCATGTCTCAGAAGGAGAGCACATTTACACAGTTCGGGAGGAGAATGTCCTGCAAAGACAGGTCCATGTTTATGCAAGCCTTCTGTTGCTATCCTGTGCCTGTACCTCTGCTCACCCAAGTGCCACTGAAGTGGGCCAAAGAAGAGCTTGCTTGGGTGTGTGTGGTGCAGAGCTGTACCAAACTGGGGGAAAGGCTCTGAGATTCCAAACTCTTTCTGGTTGGCAGAGTGGAAATTGGTGTCTTCAGTGAAAGCAGGAAGAGCTGCTCAGGAAAGAGATTTTTTTTTTTTTTTCTTTCACTTGGAAACATCCCACACTGCAGTCTTCCTTGTACTTGTCCCCTCTGGATACTGGCACTACATGGAAACATCACCTGGTAGATGCCTCATCTTTTCTGCACGTAGGTGCTCCAGGGGCTTTTTTTCCTCCAGGGCATGGGAGAGAGAAAAAAGGCGCTTGTCTAGAAGGAAAGAGGGAGCCCCACCTTGTGCAGCATCTCTGTCCTGCCCCATGGTACTTTGTCCTGTCTCTGTGACTTGCAGGAGAGAGGGAAAAGAAGGGCTTGGTATTGCAGAGTTCCTGCTTTGTYCATTGCCTGTGCCTAGGCACACAAAAGGAGCTGCAGCAACCAGAGTGACCAGACTTCCCTCAGTTAAGCTCCTTGKGTTGGAGGTAAGCCACTAGAAKGGTGTGCCTTTACAGTTCCCTCTGCAYCAGCAGAGTGACTTTGGAAAGCAGTGATTTCTAAAATGAAGCATCGCATGCGTTTCCCACGTGCAGTCTTTGTTCTCTTGCCTAGTCAATGATAGGAAGTGCCAGGACCRYGGAGACTTTGCCTGYGTGCCAGGCAAAGGTGAGCAGTCCRTGTGTTCCAGCAGATTCCTGCAGTGTRCTGCTGAGCAGGATCTTAGCAAATTGCAGTCAGCTCCTGCRGGAGAGTAACTTGGCCTTGCYTGGGGRAGCTCAGTGGAGCCAGCTGGTGGGCAGCAGCGCAGGACCCGTGGCACTGCCCACTGCCTGCAGGAGCACTGCAATGGATAGCGCCCATCAAAGGGGGATCTGGACAGCCAAGTGGAAAATGAGGTGGACTTTGTGTGAGTAGCAAACACATCCCAAGGCTGCAGGGGAGTTTTGCTAGGGAAGATGGAAGAAGRGATCTGAATGCATGGAGACAGATGCCACTTGCTCCCTGGAGGAGCTTGGGAGGAAATCCCATGTGCAGAGGCAGAGAGGCCAGGCAGGCAGCATGTCCCACCTCTTCCTCTGTCAGGTTGCTTGTGCCTGGCTGTTGCTTCACTGGATCAGAGCAGCAGCCTAAGAGAGCCCTGGAGTGATGGCCCACTGGGCAGGTGCCAGGTTGCTGGATGCAGCACAACCCCTTGGGACAAACCTCCCTGCGGGATATRGAGCCACATCTTCCTTCCTGGACCCAAGAGCCTCTCCAGCACATTTGTGTCTCTCTGTTTTTTTCCCTGGTGCCTCTCCCAGATTTCTGAGTTGCTAATGTCACTCGCTGGTGGCCCTTACTGCTGAGAGGCTGCACTGTAAGCATGACAGGTTTCTTGCAGTCTGCAGGTGGAAATGCCCTCCCTTGGTCCCTCTGGGCAGTGAAGATGGAACCCAGAGCAAGGAAACTCTCGCAACAGCAGCAGCAGCAGCAGCAACAGCAGCAGCAGCAGCAGCAGCAGCAGCAGCAGCAGGGCTTGTTTTCTCTGGCTGTGCAAAGCCTCTGCTACAGCTGGCAACTTGGAGGAGACAGTCAGCAAGGCAGGGCCAGATGTGGAAAAAGCTGGAGTGGCATACTCACTTCCAGAGCATCAGAAGCAGGAAAAGAAAACTTATTTTGCAGAGACATGGGTTGGAACCCTTCTCTCTCAAGGACCTGTGCTGAGCCACAAATAGAGGTCCCAAGAGCTTCTTCTTGGTGTGGGACAATTTCATTCTGGGGCGGTGGTGGATGCTTTCTGCAGAGGAGGCAACTGCTTTTGAAGGCCTTCCAGCAAGAAGATTCATCTGTTGCTCRTTCTGAAGGGGAAGGAAACAGGCAGCCACACCATTGAGTTGATACTTGTCAGTTCCCAGCACACTCTTCTCCCTACGATGAAGGTGCAAATCCCAGGCTAAGAGGTTTCCAAACCTCTTGAAGCCAAAGAGGGCTGCAACGATGCTCCCATCATCTGGGGCAAGTGTGTTGCATTGGGTAGCGCTACCCTGCCAGGGGGTGCTGGGCAAGCAGCAGCCCTGCCCGGAGCACTACCATTAGACACCAGTGCTATCAGCAAGGTGAGAGTGCAGGAGGGAGGGGTTTTCAAATGAAAGGGTAGAAGATGCAGAGGAGCAGGAGCACCTGGGCAGCAACCCTCTCTGAGAGGACACAGTGAGTYRAATGTRAAACCAAATCAGCAAAGGTTGTGCCCCTTGAGGGATGCTCACAGTTTTACAGCTCGGGTGGCCATTGCCTTCGTAAGTGCTTAGCTGTCTTGGAGTTTCTCCAAAGTCTGAGGTAAAGTCTGCATGGCTGCTTCAGCTGTTCACTCTCAGCTCTTCCTCCTGCATCGAACACCACTGCACTGCACAAAGGGGAAGGGCAGGAGTGCTGCCGCCTCCTGATTTTCTTGCCTACTTTTTGCTTGATTTCTGTTTGCAGTGGGTGGAACCAGGAAAAAAAAGGTGATGATACCATGGCCGTCTGCTCTGTGATAGCCATCTGCCAATGGCCATCTAGCAGGGCAGTTTTTGGATCTGAGCTCAGAAAGGCAGGCTGTGATCAACCCCTGGCAGCTCTCCATTTGGGAAGAAGGCACATTACCGCTGCCGATCCAGGTGAGCAAGCCTGGCAAGGGAGTTACCATTGCTGCAAGCTAATTTCTTGTGTTACAATGCCAGATATGAGACTTTAAAGCAATGCAAAGAACACACTGAGCTCAACAGATTATGTACATATATACATATACACAATATGTGTGGAACAAGAAGAACGGGGGCACTGGGGACAGGCAGGGCACCGGGACTGTGGGCTGCAAGTGCTGTGGTGGGTGCACAGGACCCACAGGGGTGTGAGCAGTTCAGGATAGCGATGGGGTGTGTGCACGTTGCTCATGTGCATGTGCATACAGGTGAATTTGTGGCGAAGCTGCTGAGCCTCGGTGGGGGGGGGGGGCAAGCAGGAGGGCACTGGGGAACAGCAGCCCCCTGGGCTGAAGTGTCACGGCTGCAGGGTGCGTTAGCACAGGCTGCAGCTGGGCGAGGTGGGCCAGGGCAGTGGCGGGGGAGAGCGCTGGCGCTGGGTGGCAAGATGTTGGGGCGTGGGGCTGCTGTGCAGAGCCAAGAGTGCTAGCAGGCGTGGCGGGGGTGAGTGTGTGGGGGCAGCCGGCACCGCGGGCACTACAGCCCCAGGCAGGCTTGCAGCCTCGACAGGGCTTGGGGGCGCTTCCCATCACGAGGGCGGCTCCCGGTGCAGAGTGTGGCTGCTGGCAGCAGTGGAGGTTGTGTCGGAGCAGGTAGGGGCAAGTCAGGACCGGGTGGGTGCTGTGGGCGGGCGGGCAGGCAGGCAGGAGTGAGCGCCGGGGGAGCCAGGGCTGGCGCAGCTCGGCTTGGCTCGGCCGCCTGGGAGGAAAGCTGTGCCAGGAGAGCCATGGCCAGCAGCGGAGGGGCTGCTCGTGGCACTGCTGGGCCAAGAAGGGGGGCCAGGGCCAAGGCGAGGGGCCAAGAGAACGTGAGCACCGGTTGCTGTCGAGTGGGCGGAAGAGAGCTGCTGGGGGCGGCGGGCAGTGGGCAGCACTGAGGGCTGAGATGTTCCCGGGCTCAGGGCACCCCAAGCACAGCAAAAATGCTGCTGTCTGGGGAAGCAGTTTTCCTCCCCAACACTTCCTGGAGGTTTGTTTTCATTCTCTGAGAATCCCTAGAGGCACAAGCAGATCCRAAGAATAATAACCTCTGTTGCCTAATAGATGATGGAATAAGCAGTAGCACAGGTGACGCCAGAAAAAGTGCCTGTCACCATTTGGCCAAAGATGGTCAAGTTTTCCATTATTTTCTTTTGAGAGAGGCACTGAGATTACTTGGAAGACGTCCAGATGTGTGTAGGTCCAAAGGCACTGACAACCATTGGTCTCCTAAAAATGCCAGGCATGAGACTTTCAGGCAATGCACATGGGAAAGGAAGGCCGAACACACTGATCTCGACAGATCATGTATGTATACACAATATGTATGGAACAACGACAACAACAGATAGCCAGTAAGAAAGCTTAAAAGGATTTATATGAGATTTATTAATCTATTCTAGATATATATGTATGCATATACGCACAGCTCTATTTATATTATATCTACAAGCTCTCTTTACTGAATTATGCACTGATGACAAAACAGCAAATAAAGAAAAAGAATGGGGGAGTAGAAGCACGTTCCCTGTTACTGAGCATGGGAGAAGTTTTCAATTTCTTCCTTCATTTCCCAAAAAAGATAAAAAAGAATAATCACCAACTGAACAAAGGCAAACTTGATAGAAGCTGGAATAGAAACATAAAAATCCTGTAGTCGGCTGCTTTATATAAAACAAAAGTGCATACAAGTGTTGGCTGGCGCTATTTAGAAAGTACATGTGCTCCATCCATTGCAATGTCTTTTATCAGCTCTAGCTTTAAAGTTATCTTTAGGTGTGCAAAACAGAGTAGGACACAGAACGCACAGTCAGAACAGAGCACCTGTTCTCACTCTTTTTGCAGTGTGAAAGAAGAGATCAAGATGAGCGAGGCTTGGGAGAAGAGACCTCCTCTTCTGAAGGCAAACCACAGAGGGACAGAGAAGTTTGCCTCCTCCCATGCACAAGCATCTCAAAGAGAAATGGGTTTGTGGCTCTTGAATCTCAAGACTGAATGTGTGGCCTATCTCAGCTGCCTCAAGGCTGGGCATGCCTGACTTGGGCCATGGTGGCCTCTGCAAGATTTCTGCTGAATTCTAGTAGCTCATACATCCTYTTTGACAAGAAGGCATCCGAGACTCTGAAGAATCAGGGGAAAGCCTGCCRAGGCAGAAATCTCCCTCCACATGAAACTGAAGCTGCTCAAGCATGCTTGTCTACAAGAGATTGTGGTGGCACTAGAGAGACCTCTTCCGCTCCTGTTAGGCTGTGCCCTTCCTTTAGAAGTGTTCCAAAAGGGCAGGACCACTAAGCCTTACCATGTTGGAGTGCCTGTGGGGGGAGAAGGGGAAGGGAAAGGGAAAACACTGAAACCAGCCCCCTTCTTTGGCATCCCCCTGCTGTTGCAAAAGAGGTTCCCAAGGAAAGCTATTCACAGGCTCGAAGGTTCACAGCTTGGAAAGGGTTGTGTAGGTGGCACCATTGTCTTGTCTTGTCATTGTCAAGCTTCCTTTTGCCCCCCTGAAAGTGCCAGGAGTCATTCCAAACTGAACGAGGGCTTTGCAGTCTGGCCCAATGCTTTCCAGATGGAAGTCAGCAACTTGTATGTAACACAGACTACTAAGCAGGAAAGGGATGGATAGTGACTAAGCAGAATAACTGCAGTGCACATGGAAGAAGTGCAAAACAGTGACAGGAAGTGCTGTGTAAACAAAGTACCTCTATTAACTGTGTTTTGTCATCATCTTGCCGATGGCRGTAAACACACTGGCTGAGCACCAGATGTAGTTTTTCGAGGTGGYGGATGTTGCAGTCCTTCATTGCCTCACCAATGACATTCAGCAGTTGCTGAAGAAAAAAGGGAGACAGTACAAGTTTACAATAGCACGCGATCTTTTGAATAGGCTCTCGATGTGTTCAGACGCAAAAGAAAACGGTCCAACGCAACTCACATCATCCTTTCTTGTATCACTAAATAAAAAAGGAGTGAAACGTCCAAGAACAGACCAAATATCGCAGCAGATTTCCATGGAGGAAATGAGCTCCTTTGTCCTACTTGCAAGGAAAAGCAAGGCTTCAGTTTCAGCTAGCATTGTGTTGCTTCTCAGGCCATCACCTCCACGATCCTAACTGCAGGTGAACTCCTCTGACGACAGCGGGAACTGCCATGGCCCATTTTGTAGTAAAAGACAGCAGCTGCCACAGCAAAGCCCCTCTTGCCTTGGATGAGTTTCTGTGGCTGCARTGCAGGGCTCTGTGAAATGCACCTTTTGAAGAGAGGCCACAGAGCCTCTAGAAAGAGGGCTGCCAGCCGGTAATGGGAGCCTCCTCAGGTGCTTCTGTCTCCCCGTCAGCTGAACCTTGCCCATGCCTGCAGCTCTGCTGGCAGAATGGATAGCTCAAGAGTCAACAGCAGAGCAGGAAGCAAAGGTAGATCAGTGATCTGCAACCCACCCTGAGACACATGCTGGTTTCCTCCTCAGCACGGGGTGAACATTTCCTCCTCTTCTCTGCTAGGCTCTCTGAGGGCGACGTGTTCCTCCTTCGTTTTCGTCTGCAGACAGCTGCACAGAGGTAGGAGAAAAAGCAAGCCAAAGCATTACCTAAGCAGTTCTGTCTGCAAAATCTAGCATTGTGAGAGGGACTGGAGTASCATTGTGCTGGCTCACTACATACATGTGTTGAGGGAGAGAGGGCAGCAAGTGAAGGGGGTCAATTTATTATTAGAATTGAAAAGCACAAGAACTGGTTAGGTGATATCAAGCACAAAAGAATCCTCTTCAAGTTTTTGTGCACAGAGCAGACTATAGATCAAAGGCATGAGCACAAAGCAAGGTCATAAGCTCAGGTGGCTTCTTCTCTTCTCACAGGAACTAAAAGAGATGGGAAGCAGAAAAGCCTTTGGAGACAAGCTCRCCTTCCTCTCTGTTCCAAAAGCAGAGGTTACCAAAGCCTTGCAGACAGATGGCAATTACTTGACAAGGGGATGGCAGGCAGGAAGGCAAGAGGGAGAGGAAGAGAAAAGGGAAGCAAAAGCAAAGGAAACATCCTGACTGTTTCCTATTACAGTAAGAACTTGTGGAGTGTCCAGCAACTGCTCTAAACGACATGTTACATTTGAGGAGTTAGCCGTTCTGGGGCCATCAAGGCCAGTGTTTTACAGYGTGAACCAAGCTCTGTCGCTGGACTTTATTTCATAAGCATGTTGAGTGAATGTCCTGGGGACTGACCTCACACGCTGAACCTAATTCAGAGATGGAATGCCTTTGGTGTAAAGCCACTGGCATCACCAAAACCGGGTATGCCGTGACAAGGGGGAAGATATCAACATCATTGTCACCTTATCCAAAGAAGGAGAAAGAACAGAACAGAACAGAAAAGAAAAGAAAAGAAAAAAGAAAAAAGAAAAGAAACTTGCCACTAGAGAGTGGTGTACTGGAAGCTCCAGGCACCGCTGGCCATGTCTCATCCCCTTGCTCCTCAAGCTGCCTCTCTTCCTCCTTTGTCAGCAGTCAAGGCTCAGGTGGTGATGCCACAGGTGGGACTTCCAGTGCCTGACAAGCTTCAGTCAACCAGAAAAGGTTAGCCAAGTGATGGTACTCAGATACCAGCAGAGTAAACATTCATGCCAGGAAATATATTACCAAAGCAAATGCTGAATGGCTGCTAAGCTAGAGATAGCAAAGCTGTGTTTGTAGAATAGCCTCACCTGCTTTTTTTTGTGGTGCAGCAGGTTTAGCAGCTTGGTGAACAAGTAAGTCCTCAAAAAACTTTCTCCCTTCCTCCTTGCCAAGTGACTGGACATTGAAAACTTCTCCATAAAGCTCAGAAAGCAACACTTGTACCTGGGGTGGGAGGAGAAAAGACAGTGCAGCCATAAGGCCTCCCCCAAATTTGTATTCTACTCCAAAAAGATGAATACCTTTTTCCATGAAGCTGAGGAATGATTTGAATAAGGGAGAGACTAGAACAAGTTTGCTTCCTGGCCTTAAAGGCAAGATTGTAGTGGGTCAGCATGGCAATTTAGGGCATCTTCTTTAAGGAACACCTCTAGGATTAAAGCTCCGTGAAGTGACCCTAGGTTTCAGTGCTCCCAGGGAGGACACTGACCATCTCCTAGGTTGCCTGTTTTGGATTTACTTGCCTTGCTGCCCTTCAGTTTGAAGCCTTGTGGCAACTGCAGAGGGAAGAGATGCCAGCAGGGTGCCCTAGTGATACTGGTGTTGAATGGAGTGATGAATTAACATGAGACTGAAAAACGCCAGAAAAGCAGTGAGAGAAATACCTCTTGCGGGAGATCTGCATGGCAAATATCCGATGTAGCGAGCAACAGCACTGGAGCATATGCTGGAATGAGCTCGAGTAATGTTGTGAGCGTAGCTCTCAAGGTATCCAGGCATGGATACGTGGAATATAAATGATGCTCGGTGCTGTCCTCTGGGCTTCTCGGATCAACTAGTAAAAAGGAAGTTCGGAGAAGACTATTGAACCGGGTAGCAGAAGCTGCTAATGAACAACAATGTATCAATCAAAGTTACCTCCAAAACCAGATGGCACAAAGACCAAGTGTCCAAACAAGCCACCAGGAATAAGGTAACATTTCTACTTGGACCCAGCTCCTTGGACATAGCTACACAGTGAGAGGCAGACCTGAATCTCTGCCCGATTTGCCAAATTGCTTAGATGTCAGCTAACTCCCCCAGAGCTTTGCCCATGGGTGCAAGTAGCAGTGTGCTTGAAAACCAGGCCCAGCCCTTCAGCAGGGTCCCACATTAGCCTGGGGCCACTGCTACACCACTCAGTTTCCAG
>PTFA01000132.1:0-57905 GCA_003342895.1 Casuarius casuarius
CTGTGTGTGTGTGTGTGTGTGTGTGTGTGTGTGTGTGTGTGTGTGTGTGTGTGTTGCTATACAGACTGAACACTGTCGCTGCAGCAGGGCGCTGGGACACAGCCGGGACCTGGGGCCGCAGTGGGACCCGGCTCAGCACCCGCAGCCTGCGGCCTTGGGCCGTGCTCAACACGGCCGCCCAGACCTGCGCAGAGCCCTCCCCGGTCTGCCCAGCCCGCACACAGAAACAGCACACATTTGTATTCAGATGTAATAATAATAATAATAGAAATAAATAAATTTATTTAAAATTAAAAATACTCAAAAAAATAGGCACCCGCATGAAAAGAAAGCGAAATGCTTCCCTCACTCTGAGGGTAACATTGAACCAAGAGTCCCAATCCTGCAGGCAACGAAAGATCAGCATTAGCCCCCCCACATATAAAGTATTATGTTTTATTAAAATGCAAATCAATCAACTAATCTGTCTTTTGGATAGCAGCTGAATTGCAGGACCTGTAACAATTAGAAAGTTTCCAATTTCTTCTTTGCTTGAAGCATGACCTGCTCCTTCCCCGGCTGCGTACGCGGCACCGCTCGGGCCATCGCCCGCCTCTCAGCCCGGCTCCCAACGCAGCTGCGCCCTGAACGGTTCAGAGTAACCGGGTTTGGGTGTCCCGGAGCTGCGATGCAGCAAGGCAGGACGCGAAACTCGAGGCTTCCTCCGGATCGTGTCCAGGCAAAGCAAATCCCATCCTGATCGCGGCTGGACACAGCAAACGGGATCCTGCACCCAGCCCCTCACCGTGATGTTTCTAGGCAAGGGCGCTTACCCGCTGAACAGCTTGCAAGTTGGGCATAAAAACTAAATATTTGTCTTATTAGGAAGCTCAAAAGCAGGGCTCTCCAGCTGCTGAACAAATAGGAAGATTATTGCACACCTTGACAGTTTTGTGATGTGTTCTGGTTGTCATTGAAATAACACCCGCTGCTCAGTCATCGCCTCTGGCTTTTAAGAGCACCCTGAGCCCCAAAGCCACCTCGGCTCCCGCTCCCAGCTGCCCCCTGCCCCGCGCTGGCCGGTGCGGGTGGCCTCGCCGCGGCAGGGCTGGCGCGTCCCGCGTGCTGCCCGGGTGCCGGCACCGCTCACGGAGGCGCCAGCTGAGCCGCGCTCTGCTGCCGGCCCCGGAGAAGCCTCGGCCGCCCCAGCCCTCGGCCGTGCTGATCAAACCTGGACCAGCGGTTTACAAAACGCTTTAATTAGGTTGTAGAAAACACAAAACAGAGACACTGTAGTTCCTGCGGTTGCAAGCATTGGCCATCTTATTATCCATACATATGCACACGTTATTTACGCAAGATAACCTCCATCTGAGATTGATCACAGCAGGCTAATAAACTCCCCTTACGGGGATTTAATTTCCAGCTTCTGACCTCTGGATACAAAACCCCCCAGAAACCCCCAAGTGAGGCAGCTCCGCCGGCCAGCTCCGCACATGCCGACAGCTTTCACAAGTGTGTCATGGTGATGGGGAAGCCGGGATGGCTCAGAGTCATGTTCAACAGCAATAATTAAGTGTGCAGGATCAATGCTGGGCTGAAAATTCACCAATATCTTCTAATTGCAGGAACAGCCCCAGCCGTGCCCTGCGTCATGCTCATCACCGGTCAGCAAATGTCCATGTGAGCAGCGAGTGCTGCTTCAGAAACCGGAGTGTGAGCGGGGAGATGGGGCTGGCTCTAAGGGTGAGCACCTTTTCCGTGTTTTAAGGCCATGTTAATTATGTAAATGACATTTAAATCCTCTTGACTCAGAACAAAGTCACACATTCCAGATACGCAGTCAACGAACAGAACTGCACGCTTCAAAAACCCTCACCAATCCCACAAATAAAAAACTGTAGATTTAATTCAAAGCTGGGTGAGCGGCCTGGGGGGCTGCTGGTCCCTGCTGGGCTGAACGGGCCCCCCAGCAGAACAACGCACCTGTGCTGAGCAGATTGCTAAACCACGGCCAGGAATTGGAAAAGAAGAGTTGGAAATGGGTTGCCTGTGGGAGGAGGCAGAGGCCCCCTGAGCACGGGTGAGGAGGGCATTGGGAACGCTAAACGTCTGTCCCACAAGTGGCATTTTGACACTGTACGTTTTAATGGGAATTTATGTGCAACAAATGACCCCCCAGCAAGAGAGCCCGATGCAGCAGCAAGACCGCACTTCTTCTCTGGCCTTAGGACGAAGGGTGCTAACGTGTCTCTGCGCACGGGCTGTTCTCCAGCAGGCTGAGGAGCAAGGCAGCCGCTGGAGGGACCTTGCTCCAGGTGCTCCGGGGCAGCATGGAGAGACCGCAGGAGAGCGGGGCTGCCCGCTGCCTCTGAGCACAGCAGACGTCCAAGTACAGGACAGCCCGCAGCGGCGCGGGTCTGAGTCCCGGAGCTGCACCCGCTGCGACCCCTGGGCGGTCGGGCCTGACGCCAGGGCCCAGCGCTAATTCTGCTCGGGTTCTTCAGGGCGGGTGATTTTTCCAAACAGCGAACGATAAAGCTCCGTCCTGGGGAAAAGAGGAAGGAGGAGGGGGAAAAGTTAGTTTTCAAGGTCAAATTGGAAGCAAGAGGCAGGCAGCAAAACCATCCGCTCCTTAAAATGAAAAGGCCTTGTATAATTAAAAATGCATTCAACAATCTTTATTAATAAATACAAGCAAAGGGGAGAACTTGCAAAAGACCAATCACACGCAGTACAGAAATATGTAAATATTTCAGTGTGGCTGGATACCATATCTCTAGAGAATGAGGTTTTCTATAAGTTTGCCCTTTACAGACAGGCTCTTCAAGTAAGAAAACAAGATTGAATATTTTAATAGGATGTATGAGACTGCAGAGCCATAAGGAGGATTCAATCAGACAGCCTACGTGGGACTATAATTTAGTTTTCATACATTTTCTTGGACTTGACGGTACTTGAAAAACAATGAAAATGACCCAGCAACACGATTCCAATTAATATCATGTATGCAGCAATTCTGATAAGAGGAGCAAGTTTCTCTTAAAAAAAAATATCGGCTGGTGTTATTTATTTATTTTTAATTTTAAAACCAGAGTAACCTGAGGAGAGAGATGGAGGAAAGGAGAAAGCATTTTTATAAATCATGCAATTCTGGGAATCAAGGAAAAAGCGTTTGGGAGAGCATTATTTTCTATATATGCACTTTCCAATCAACCAGGGCCTTTAGCAGCCTACTGTAAGAAGACAGCACACACAGACACAGAGCAGAATACTGTTTATACTGGGAAGGGATTTTTCCTTCAGAGTATGCTAACAACCTGCTGTTAGAAAAATAATCGAAATTATCTGTGGGCCTGTGTTTCGGCAGTTCGCCAGGGCCAGCACCCGGCACCCCCTGGAAAAGCCAGGCCAGGAGAACCGTCAGGGTTTCTCTGGAGCAGGAGGAGAAAAGAGGCTGCTTCCCACCACTTTAGCGTGAACGAAAGACGGATGCAAAGGATGAATTCAAACCTGATGGAGATGCTACGATTTTGGCTACTACCTCAATTAAGACCACAACGGTCTCAAGTGGGACCACTCCAGCTAGGGGCTGTTTTATGCTTTGCTTCTATAGAAATCAAGAGAAGACAGCAACTGTTTTGAACAACGTCTACCTTCTTCCGACACTGCCACTGGAGAAAGTTACCTGTCAACCTCTGCGAAAGAAGGAACCTTCACGTTTTTAACAATACGAGCAAAGAGGCCAGGCACTAACGTTGAACCAGTTGCTTCAGACATGCACCGAGCACGAAGCATCAGCTCTGCCAGTGCAGGAGCACAGACCGCTACACAGAAACATTCCCATTCACGGGGCTACATTTCTTAAATTAACTCACAAACTTATTAACCCATCAGCTGCTCCAACCTCAGAAAATGAAGCTGCACTCGAAGAGTGAAGGCGGCGATGTCCGTTCTGCGGTGAGACGCTGTCTCCTTGCCCAGCAAAGTGGGTGTCGCTGGGGCTACGCGTAAAGCTCAGCACAGCCCAGGCTAACTGGAGCGTCTGATACCCCAAGAGCGTGCACGCAGTTTATGGTGAGTTTAACACAAAAGCAAAACCCAAACAGAAGCGATAGCTGAAAAGCTGACGCTACCCTGGGCTACGGAGAGCAGGACAGTAGGGCCAGTGCTGTAAATGGCACCTGCACGGGGTGCCAAAAACACAGGGCTCAGGCACAAACAGCGGTGGCGGCGGCGGGGGGCACTGCCCGGGGGCTGCCCAGGCCCCCGGGGTACCGGGCTGCAGCCAGAGAGGGAGGGAAAACAAGGCCGAAGTGGAGAGGTTCAGGATCTGTGAAGAAACTACAGGCGTTTAGCAATAAACAACAGGCAGAGGCTGGTGTTGCAGGAGGTCCAGCTTCCTCCAATGACAACGCGCTGCGGTGACAGGTAGGAGAAACCACTGCTCTAAGCCTGCAAACTCAACGCTGCGTTGAGACCCCGAGGCGGCTTTGGCACTACCGGTCTCCGGCAGAGAGGGACACAGCAGCGCTGCACGCGTCCTGCTCTCTCTCGGTAGGACAGAAACACCAATGAGCCCGTCGGAGAAGAAAACCCGAACTCTCCTGCCAGGGTGCAAACACCTCCCGGCTCCCCTGTGCTGCAAACAGCACTTTAGAAATCATTATCTTCACCGTGCAGGAAAAGAAAGCAGCGAGAGGAATGCCTTACCCAAGCCTATAGCGTTTCCAGCCTTCCTGACTATTACCTGATAAATGTAACTCGCATTTGCTGCTTCAGCTGAGAAATCAGAGGGCAAATAGCGAGCTGCAGTAGTGACAAAAAGGACGGTGCGACTTTAAGACTCCATCAGTTGGTCGGAAGGAAAATGCAGAGCGATGCTATTTGGTCCGCCGGCAATCACAGCCCTCCAGCCTTGCTTTGCTGGCTCGACTCAGACCCCATCATCACGCTGAGCAAATGTTTCCCCTTGTGCCGCAATCTCGGTGCAATTCCCGGGCAGAGCGCGGCGGCTCCCGGCCGCAGCAGGGTTCACGTGTCGGGCGCGGGGAGGGAAATGCTGAAACCGGTGTTTTGATAGAACATCATTTCACACTCAGGTGGGCAAAGCTGACAAACACTCGCGGTTTGCTCGTGTCAGAGAAAGCGGAAAGGCTGACGGCTTGGAGACGTCTAACCAAACGCCACTACACGCCTCATTTTAAATACCGAGGGTGACTAATCACATTGAGGAAAACAACCTAAGCAAGATAAATTATAATACCAAATGCACCCACTTTGCTGGTTTTCCAACCCACACAGGCTGCAGTGGGAGCCAGCCAAGGCCTCATTAAGTTGACAGCTACATGCACTGACTCCAGCCCGTTTGCTGCCGCGGCAGAGCAAAGCCTGTCCGCAGAGGACGAACTCCTCCAGCCCAGCCAGCTGCGCTTGCTGCTCCTCTTTCTCGAGGTTGTTTCCATTTTCTCTTCCACCTTGGGGATGCTGCTGCTCTCCAGCTCAGGGCTTGTAAGGAAGCCTCTAGCCTGTGCAGCTCCCACAGGCTTTTTAATACACACGCCGGGCACAGGCAGCAAAGACATCATTAACCGGGCAAGCCCCATTCTCGGCTATTAAATAGCGTGCAGTTTGCACACCCAGCCTCCGCTCACAGCCCTCCGTGTTTTGCTAGGAACACCACGGTCTCCGCACGCCTCCTCTTCCCTCTGTGCTCTCACGCAGCTTTTGCGCAGCAGACCTAAACACCATTTCACGTGAGCTCGTTCTCTTCTTCCAGACCCCGGTGCCAGTGAGCAACAGAAACTGTTTTTATTTTGCAAAGGCATTTTGCGGGATCCAAAGGGGACTTGCCCCCAGTCGCCCTCTCCACGCACAGAGGGGCTCACGGGCAGAGACGCAGCAAGGACCAAGTGCCAATGCTGCAGCTCTGCGCACTGGGCTCCCCCTCCTCCGCACCCCGGGGCTCTGCCCGGGCGCTACTGCAGTCACCAGCGTGGAAGCAGAAAGCAGAGATCCCGCTGGCTAGACTGCGTCCGGATTCGCAGCCCCTTCACTGGGATGAGACGGGAGGAAAGCAGCTGTTAATACAACACAAGGATCTCCAAATGGCTAAAACCCCCACCACGTCTTTGCTGCAGATCACTTCTGTAAGCAAGAACGGCTCAAGGGAGTGAGCCCTGGCTGGGAGCCATCATGCTCCAGTACAAAAAGAAACGTGAGCAACAAGCTGCCCCGCTGCGGCGGGGGCCACCTGAACACCCCTGCCCAGGAAGACACGAGAGAAGGACGATGGCTCCTTGCAAGCGCTCTGTGTCTGCCTGGAATTGCAATTCCAGGGACTCTGCAGTTTCCTGAACACAAAACCACGCACATGCGTGCATGCCCTGAGCGCTCTTCCCTGCCACCATGACTAGGTAAGACTATGCTGTTTTAGGCCAAAATCTTTTAATCTTTTTTTTCTTAAGGAGAATGCAGTTCCTCTGCACTGCATGTCCCCTTCCCCTTTCATACCTTTACTTTTTCCTTCTCACAGTCCCAAATAACGTACAGAAGTTCAAATGCAATGGTGCATTCCGGGCAACCCTACAAAAACGAGCCAAAGACAGCAAGGGCTCCCGCGTTCTCCCGGCGAGCGGGCACAGCCAAAAGTAACGTTTGTTTCTGTGCAGGCTGCCTTGGCCTTTCCCACAGGTGGAGAACTCGCTCGCCTCGCTCCCGGCCCACTGCAGCGTTCCCGCCGGAGTCGGGATTCCAGCGGGGCTGTCTGGAAACGCGGGGAGCAACACGCACTGCGACCTGCTCCAGGAACAGCTTCAGGTGCGCCAAGATGACACAGCGTGGGTAGACACTCTGGCAGAGCGTCGGGAGAAGGGAAACTGGGAAACTCCTCCCCCAACCCCAAAATATAAGACACACTTAACCCTGCCAACCCCTCCCCCCCAAAACCCACCACCTTTCTTCCCCCCCTCATCATCGCCCAGGCTGCCTTTCTTCTACAGCATCTCCCCTCAGCAGGATTTAACCGTGCAGAGAGTAAAACTCATCAATCCTCCAGGTTTAACCTTGTCTCTGTTTCAATTCACTAGGGTAAGTGTGGATTTTAATACTTTCAGCCCCCTTAAGGCTATGCATAATGAACTTGGATTTTGGTTAAAAACATAAAATTTCTCCCCTCCACCCACATATATTAAATGTCAGACTTGAGCCACTGAGTTGAAACAACCCACCCCACCGCGAGCCTGCTCCCGCCACGCGACGGAAAGGTGACTTTAGCACAAATGGGTTCTGGTATTAGCAGCGAGCTGAGGAATAACCTATGCTGAGTAATTAACAGTACTTACACCTGAGGTAGAGTGTGGAAGGAGCAGGTCGATACAGGGGTCTTCCTTGAATTAAAATTTAACTTACCCTTTATTGCAACCTACAAAAGCAAGTAATGAGCACTAACATTTTTATTTCTTTTAAACTGTCATTTAGGCTGTAGAGGGGATAATTACCTATTTCCACTGTAGTAAGGTTTTATCACCCTTAGTGAGGCATTTTCTAATTTAATATTTTTACTATATTATCATAAAACCTGTTTCTGGAAAAAATGATCACGAACCACACAGCCATTTGCCATAAAACATGTGTGTGTAAGTACCTTGGCTTAATTATTTATGCATTTCTTCCGCGCTCGCTCCGAAGGCGGAAGGGAGCAGAGGTGCTGGGGACACCCGGCGGGCTCTGCCCGGGGGCACCGGCCCCCCCGGCACCGGGGAGGTTTGTGCCGGCCCCTTCTTCCAGCGCATCAGCAGCTCGGGACCAGCGGCAGACGTGAGGGGGACACTTTGCTCTCAGTGCCCCCCACCCGGTCAGAAGAACCCCGTCTCGGGGCTATTTACCACTGGGACACGGCGACGCTGGATTTTGGGAAGAGCGAGGAAGGGATGGGCACTGCGCCCGATTCACGCTGGAAGGGCAGTTGGGACGGCATCCCTGCGCGAGCCCCTGCCACGCTGGTCCCCGCGCCAGCCCACCGCCTCCCTGCTCCGCTGCCCGGCTCCTGCTGTCCCAAACTGTGCAATTTGTGCTAACGGCATCATTAAAAAAAAAAAATCGAATATGAAGCACGCTGACTTGCACACTCACTCGCCAGTGGGCTTTACCACCCTCCACATACTGCTACTACACACGTTTTGTAGGCGAAATCTTTTCAACAGAGAGCAAGTAAACACAGAGTGCAGGAGTGCCCCGAGTGAATAGTAACAGCAAAAGCACATTTGATAAATATATAAACCATCAATATATAAATCATAGAAACTCTTAACAGTTCCCCAGGAATCTACTTTCCCCATCTACATTAGCACTCTTCCACCAAATATACAAAGGGGAAAACAAATACATATACACACGAGAGGGGCAAACAGCTAACACTGTACTATTTTGTATAATTATAGTCATGTTATTTTTTTTTCAAAAATACAGTTCTGTATACTAGTAGAAGAATGTTAAGGGGGGAAATTCAGTTTCTAGCGGGGCTTTTTTCAGAGTGCTATTAATAGAGCAATACTGCATGAGTAACTACTGTGCTATGTTGTTATAAAAATACCCTCCAACAAATTGCTCTACCTTTTCCCATGTACCTTCTCCTTCTTCTCTTCTCCAGGCAGAAAAAAAAAAAAAAAAGATAATTTAGAATAGGCTCCAAACAGTACTGAAATAACTACACCTACCCCATTCCTAGTGATGTCCTCCATAGGGAACAACAATTTTTAATTCACAAAAATTGGAGAAAGATACATCATGAACACCCGTTAAGAAAGGAAGACGGAGAACACACAGCTCCGGATGAAAGGGAAGCTGGCTGCGGAACAGATGGCTGGTAATTTTCTTGGAAAACTTTCTGTCTGCATCCTAAGAAATCTTTTGTCCGCCAGTGTGAAATTCAGATTACTGAGTCCCTAGTAAGCAGGTAAACAGCCAGGAAGATGAAACAAATTGGAGTCCTGGGTTTCTCAGTTTCTAGGGGAAGGCTTTACCCTGGACCAGCACATGCAGGGTGGGATCTGACCCCGTGTTCACGCACCTGCCAGCACGCATTTCCCACACCAGTATTTTCGCAGTGACAAATCCACGCTAGGGCTGATGGCGCACAGCAAAACAAGCAGCAGCAACCATCAAAGCAGAATTAAAACACCCCTGTCTTTTCAGGCAAGCGCCTGAAATCCAGGGCGAAGCCTTTTCGGCGCCGGGCGGCAGCGGCGCGGCCCCGGCAGGAGGTGGCCCCACGAGGTGGCAGTGTGTCCCTCGCTTCCCCGCCGCGGCCACCAAGCCCAGCGCGCCGCGCCGGCTGTAAATTACGGAGCCGGGCGGCTCTCGTCGCCATGCCCAGCGCTCGAAGGAGGTGCGGAAAGGTCTGCTTCAATTCCCTCCTCCTCGGGCAGGTCAGGATCGGGTCCTTCCAGTCTGTGCAAATGCTTTTAGCCCCACGGCTTTAAATTATGAAGGGTGACACGTGACCTCTGGTTTGTCTCAGGAGATCAGGCGCAAGATTTATAAATATTTCAGAAAGCTGGTTCTTGCCCTAAACAAAGGGACTCGGTGCATTTTGTGAGGACGGATCTCGAGCTGGGGCGGGAGGACGGCAGACATACGGAACGGCTGCTTCTCAAGGGACCCTCCGCTCCCCCAAAACCGAACCAGACCTGGGGTTCAAATCTGCCATCACTGTCACCAGTTCTGAACATTTCCCCCCTTAAATCAGAACGCACTTCGCGGCCATCCAGCTATTCGCCAGCCTTCAGCACATGCCTGCATTAACACAAGCAGCGAGGACACCTCTCTCGTCCTCTTTTTGGTCTCAGCACCTTTCATGTTTTCATATTTACAGCATAAACCACTGGATAAGCATCATCTCCACAAGCAAAATCAGTGGGAGCATAAAAGATGTGAAGAAGCGGCTGGAGAAGCAGCTAAACACAGGGAGGTTGACAAAACTCCAGCGGGCTCCACTGGCTTGCTTTCTGGCAGCTTTAATTCCCAATTTTCCCTATAAAACTCATAAAATGTTGCCTTCTCAGTCTCTGCTTTTAAATGGGTATTTGAGGAGAGCAGCCACTGTACTGCTGTGCGTGCGCGCCCCGTGCACACCCGCATGCACACGCGAGGAGGGGAACGTTCTTTGTGTACCTTAACATCCCATATTCCTAGGATGATTTCCCTCTTTCACAGCTTGACTGTTTTATAACAGATTTGATGCAGGAGAAGACAAATTGTCTCGCAAAGAAAGAACGACAAATCATCTCACAGCTCTTAACAGGTTATTTTTTTCCCCTTTAAAAAGGAAATTTCCATAACAGAAGCGCCTGTCTCCTTTCTAGGGATGTCAAACATCCAACGTTGGGACGCGATGACTTCAGCCCACTGGCACGAGCCAGGGTCACACACACCACTTCACGACAGCCAGCTTCAAAGCATACGAAACCTCCTTCAAATACCAGCCCTCTACCAACGATGGTTAAAAGCCATGGGATACTTAACTGCATCTACAGGAACTGACTTTAAGGTGTCTTGGTGAACGGCACTGGATTGACAATCCCAGAGCCCAAATTCCTCCATTAATCTAGTGTCATGGTGTTTTAATATCCTAAGCACAAAGTGAGCTAAGTTAAAGGCTGGTATCTCACCAACTTTTTTTATTATTATTTTTTATGTTAAACTCTTATGTCATAGAAGAAAATTAATCCTTTAATACCAGGATTTCCTTCTACGTACCCCCCTCTGCTTGCGGTACGACACACTGTGACAAAGCAACGGCACTAAGTCCAAGAGCTAGGACGCTGATTGGGAAAATACTCAACGTCCTGGCTGAATCCGAGGGAAATGCTCTAATCCAAACCTCGCTGGCAGCTGGATAATCTGTGTCTTAATTCAGCTTCCCAGCAGGCACCGGTCTGCTTGTGCACGAACAGCCAACCCGCTCCAGGCGCCAGGGGAGCGGGCTGGATGCTCCTTTACCAAGCATGACCCGGGGCCCAAGGGGCTGCTGGAATCGCTGGCTTCGTTTCTTGCACTTGGCTATGGGATTTCGGGCAGTGGCTCTTGCCCCGAGTCCAGCTCAGCTGCCATGTGTGTGTGTGCACTCCCAAAGTCGACCACAAAACATACCAATGTAAATCACAGTAGAGAGCAGCATCGTGACCCGGGGGAGTGTCGAGAGACTGCTTATATACATATTTCTGTATATACACTTACACAGCACTGCCGGAGCACAGCGTGCTGGAAATACCTGGTCAGCACTCAACCCCATGCTAAAAAAAGCATATGCGGAGGAACTGTCCCCTGACCAAATCCCACAGGGCACGGGCCATATGCAAGAGCAGGAAGGATGAGCCGCACCATGCGCACACTCCCTAGCTTGAAAGCCCAGCTTCCCAGTAGGGTGGTCCTACAAACTCCAGGAATATGACAATAAGGAAACTTCCCCTACAGGCAAACAAGTCATCTGGCTCAACTAATACCATCAGCTAGTGGTGTATGATCAACACTGCCAAGGAAGAGGCCGGCTTGCTAACTGGTGACAAACACAAAATCACAATGATTAGAGGTCTAAGAAGAGCAAGGGGAAACTCCCTCAGCTCCTGGAAAGGCTTCTCTACCTCAAGGTGTGCGGTGATATCACATGGTTTGACACAGTACCATTATGGCCATCTTCTTCCCTCTAATTTGGCTCGTAACTGAAGCAAGTCCTCATCCGAATGAGGAACCACTTGCTGAGGTAGGTAACAACCTATCCAAAAGCCAAGACATTCTGCCTCACCTTCACCCAGTTATAAATCCCAGCTCTGAATTTCAGCTTGCACTTGCGAATACATCTCTTTTGTCCTGCCCGACTTTAGTGCAGAAAAGCCTCCTCCTGCCTCCCGTGTCTGCACTGGTTGCCATCTTTAATGATGATGTATGGGTGTCCTTTCCTGAGCGGGGCTGCGGGGAGGGGGTCAAACATGTGATACCGCCAGCATGTGTATCAACAGCAAATTATAAACCGTGTCAATCCAAGTTAATGCAACGCTGTAATCCTCTTTAACAAGAGATCAAATCAGTGCCATGAGTTATGTTCATTCTGTAATCTGATAAGAAATAGAGTGAGCCTCTAATAAAAGAGTAATGAGAGCCCTTAATGATGCTGTTAAAAGGTAGCGCCAGTTAAAATATTGCTGTTGTTCCAGCTGATTAGATCACTGTTGCATATTTGTGCAATCTTGTTTCACCTGTCAGAATAACCTGAGTCGTCGTGGGAGATAAAGGTGTTTGGACCAAACATCTGTGTCCTTAAGGAACGTCTCTCCTACAAGTTATCAGTCTTCCTGAGGTGAAAAAATGATTTTCCTCAAAGTTAGCAGTAATTTGGTATTATACCTTTTTTTTTTTTAAATGGTCTGCATTTAGTTTCTGTTCCACAAACACAGAGGTAGCCATTTGCCCATAACACATACAGTGCAGCGATCTGAAGACCTGTATATCAAAGCTGACAGAGAAACATAACAAAAACAAAAGCCACACATAGCTCTTCCTGGAAACATAGACTTCACCCAAAAGTACTTGCTAAAACTTGGCTGTTTATAAGATCCAGCCCTGTGGATACAGCAGCTCTGCGTGCAATGAAAACACGCTCACTTGTCTACGGATTTGCAGGCGTTCAGCAGCAATCTCTAGCCTCAGTTTATCTGTAAAGAAATAAACCTACCTAGCACGGGAGCTTTCAGTGGCCGCACAGATGTCGGATCTCCTAAAAAGTTAAGGCTGTTTAGAGCTAGGCTAACAGAGAAAGACTGCACAGAAGATCGGGGTTCAGCTGTCGGCTCTGGCACAGACCTGCTGGGTCACCTCTGGCTGCTTAGGCTCTCGACTCCCATGGATTTCTGGGCTGAAACGCCTTTGGAAATACGGGCTCTCACTTCTGTTCCCTACGTGTAAAATAGGGATGACTGGTGTCTTCCCAGCCCTGCACATGCTGGTGCTGTAGGCCGGTTCCATTAAAGATTACACTGTGCTCAGACACTGGAGCAACGGGATCAGCAAAGCATCTTCAGCTATATAGGTAAGAAAAGCATATCTCAAGGGAAGTCCAAGAAGTGGCACCCACATGATGCCACCCTCAAAGCAAGGTGAATTGTGACCTGAGAAAGATCAGTCCTGGATCTAATCCTGGATAATTCCTGCCTGAGACAGCTCCTCTCCTCCGGATAACCACCGCAGCGCAGTCACATTCCAACTCCTGTCTTCAGGTTCCTTGTCTCAGTGCAGACCCATTTACATAGCAATGACCTTGGACTGATTAAAAAAAACTCGGCCCAAGAGTACTATAAATGTATTTAAGTCCATAAACATACACCCCAGGATAACCATAAAAATCACCTTCCACTGTATGTTTTAAAATACTACCAAAGAGGGGTTAAAATAGAGAAGAGCTGGAGGCCACCAGTGTCCCACACATTACAACATAATATATGTGAGCACGAGGTTAAACAGCCATGCCCATGCGTAGGGTGCATGAAAAACTGGCAAGTGGAAGATTAATTGCCTGCACAAATGCTATTATTCCAACCAGCAGCAAGAATAAGAAAGAACGTGGCAGTGATGTTGACAAAGGCACTATTATATTTGTATGTTTCTTTTCTCAAATTCAGGCTGTAAAACAATCGTGGAGTCGCTGTTCATCCCCTTCTCCATCCAGCGCTCAGGCTGCTTCTCGCATGCATTCGCTCTTTGTCTCCCCAGCCAGCAGGAGCAGAGAGCGATAGACTTGACGTGCCAAACCCCCAACGCCCGGGCATCCCCCAGCCGTGCCAGCGCTGCACAGGGACCTTCCAGTGAGCGCCAGCCGTTCTCACTCCTATTTTAAGGCTTCTCTGCACACCTAGAGTAGTGTAGCATGGCTTACATGTACAGGGGACTCAGGCCCCAAATACTTACATCTATCATTTATCGGAGGGATTTAGATGGCCTCATTCCTAGAGCACCTGAGCAGCACATGCTGCTATTTACCCGCCTCTGCGCAGTGCCATCGTCCTCCCCGGGACACCGCAGCACAGGGAGCCCGCGGCAGAGGAACTGAAGCAGTCCCAGACCACTGCCCGAAATGCAAGGCCCATTCTTCCTCCTACCTCTGAAATCATCGCTAGGCTGTATTAGCCACTTAAGTAAAACAGAAAACAGCTGGGCATTACACTGCTACCGAGATTTATGCTTTCAAAGCACTTAGAGCAAACAAAGCGAGAAGAGAGTCACTGACAACTCCCTTCTGCTTTTGCTCCTGTGGCAGAGAAGGGCTCGGGCAGTTTGTCACGGGCGAGGGCTTGGAGCGGTCAGGGAAGAGCCCAAATTCCTCCACCACTCGTCCCCGCCTCTGCCCACCCCCATCTGCACATACACATACATATATATATGCACATGTACTTACGAGCATTTTCCAGGTACCTACGTGCCACCGTTGCCACTGGCAGTAAGGGGAAGGTTCTAACAATTCTGTTCCTACAACTCCTTTCTTTCTTTTCTTTTCTTTTTTTTTTTTTTAAACACAGCTCACTGCTGCTTTAAAATTTCTCACACTACAACACAGAGTACCCCACTGTTCAGAAATGTATTTATTTTGGGGTCACGCAAAGCATATACTTGCATTTTCAGTCTAGTAATTCTCACTTGCAAGCAATAACATTACCTTCTTCTGTCACAAGGGAAAGCTGTCGTCATTACTGCTCCCCTCTAGACCCTTCTTTTTAATTTACCTGCAGGTTAACGCAGATGTTGCGTTCTTCCTGTCTTGTCCAGTACAGTTGTGTGTTGCTAGAGAGGTGCTGTGGCCCATGCCAAATGCAAGGGCATTTTAAACAGGCATGTGAAGTGACCCCTGGAGAGTGCCCACATTTTTCAAAAAAAGTTACTGATTACAGCAGCTATCTTCATTTTGGGGGAGCTGAACTAAAACATTCCTAAAAGGCCTATCTTTCAGACACTGGCCACTCCAGTATTTTAAATGTGTTTTATGTCTAGATATGAACACAAATGGGGCAAATCTGGGGCAGAAAGGAAGAAAGCTGAGCTAAATTACTCACAGGTTCCCCATGTGCAAAGCAAGAACACCCACCAGGCTGGTCAAACATGCTAAGGGTGGCTGCAACGAGGAAGCAAGAATCGCTTCTGAATGCCCACATTGAACAAGACAAGAAGTCATGAGCCTAAATTACAGCAAGGGAAATATTAAGCTAGACATTAGGACTAAACAATGCCAAAGGACATCCTGTGGGGAGGCAGCTGCAGAGAAACTGCTCAAGGAAAACTGCAGTGCCTGCAATAGTAAAGGTAAGGCACGTCCTTCGTGTTACAGGTAACCAGCAGGCGTTCTGGCAAACAGGAAGGAAGGCTTAGCCTTGTATTTGTATATGTGTGTCGTCTTGCATTAAAGCTTTGCTATGTATGTTAAAAAATAAAATACTACTACTAATAAACCATTTTTATGGGCACTTGTCCATGGAAGATCTCAAAGCATTCCAGATTATCTCCTTCGCAGAGAAGGGGAATCAGAGTGACAGAAACACAGAGCAACTTGCTCAAGGTCATCCTGGAAGCTGCAGAACTAGAAACAGGACCTGCACCTCTTTATTCCTAGTGCACTGCCCCGTGTCCAAGTTTTGCTCAAAAACCTGGCAGAATGGGATACAGCTGTCCACAGGATATGACCCTCAGGCACACTTGCTGGTGTGCAAACACGTCAACTGACAGCTTCATTCTAGAAGGTTAAACCAACATGAGGAGATAAGTGACTTAAATGCTATTAGCAAAAAGTATGGCGGGCCTCCAAAGTGACTAATAAACTTAATGTAAGAAATAAGTTCCCGCAGTCAGACAATAAGCAGCAGCAGCTGCTGCCACATTGCTGCCACCAAAGAATCTGTAAAACATGCAAGCGATGTAATAACCCGCTCTAAGTGGAGAACCCCCCCAGGAGACATTTTCAGCAAAGCAAATGTCAAACACTCTATCCCTACCACAACGGTAACTATGTCGACACGGCATAACATACAGAGGGTCCTATTAGCTGTAACAGGCTCTGAGGGTCGGCCAGACCCATTGCAGTGTATGGTGGAGTCAAGGTACCTCCCGAGAAGTATGGGGAAAAAGAGTTAGGAAGATGGCAGCCAGACAAAGAGCATCTGGGGCCCAAGGAGGCTTTGTGCAGAACTACGCCACTCTCCCAGCTGCGTCAGTGCACTCCACATTTGCACCAACTTGCTGAAGGATTTTGGCTTACCGAATGCATTTTCTATGCAACTTTTGGAACATAGGTGACTGCAGCAGGCTGAGAAGGAGAAGGCAATGTCACCTCCGGGGAGAGCAAACATAGTATGTTAATTCCTACATTCTTAGGATCAGTATCACTGTTTTTTTTTTTTTTAAACCTTCCTCTCCTTTAGACACACAACATGAACAGCCTTTCATTTAGATAGAGCAGGAGTCTGTATGCCTGTGTAATCTGTAGGACAGTGCAGTATGTATTATATGCAAAAAATGACAGACACCCTCATCTCATTTGAAGTTCTCAAAGCACACGTCATAACCAGCCAACTGGGCATAATATTAAGATAGAAAAATACTAGAGTCATGTCTACTATTATGCATATGGTATGACCTGGTTCTTCTTATGCATAAACAGCCACCTGCTAACTACCCTCAAACAAAAAGATGTGGGGAATGAGCAGCACAACACAGAAGGACTTCTATAGGATGATATGACTGCAAGAGGAATGTATGTCTATCCCATCCCATGTCTTAACTGGGGCGATCCAAAACAGCAAAGACCCCAATTCCATAAAGGTAAGGAGATCCTCTCCTACTGGGAAGTACAAATAGCTGCTAGGTCAGATCCTTCATTGTAGAAACAAAATGCACATGATTATCCAGATAGTCAAGAATGCATGTCTAACCTCACAGTGCCAAAGACATTTATGTCCCCCTTTTCCTATGATCCAGGTAAGGGGCTAGAAGAACTGACCACTTTGTATGGCTGGGGGAGTAACTCTCACCCTACATTTCCAGCACATTTCCTTTTGTGGCAAGAGGACCTACACTATATTCAGAAATTAGAGCAATTTTCCCATTGAAAAAAAGAAAAAAAGAAAAGAAAAAGAAAAAAGAAAAGAAAAGAAATTATGAGAAAGAGCATTCCTGTGATGAAACAGCACAGGTCCTATTATGGATGCAAAATGCCTTAGTGCCAGCTCACTGAAGAGCTCTTACCCAGAAATCTGTGCAATATTCCAAAAGGCAACAGCAGGCATTTGGTTGGCATTTTCCAAACAGATGAACGATCTCTCTCTCTCTTTCGTAAATCACGTACAGGTTCACAACCCGGGGAAAGATGTTTCTCAAGCCTTCTACATCCATTCATTTGAAAAAATTATACCACCTCCTTCCCACAAAAGGCCACCTTTTGGAGATTTAGTTCAGGAACGTAACGCACAAGAAATATGGGTGTATACATGGAATAACTATCTAGCAACTGTGCATATAGCTGCATTGATATTTCCTTATTAATTTACAGGTTAAGGCATTATAGTCTTCTAAGAAAATTCTTCATTAATAAAAATAAATACAAGCAACGTTTAGGTCTTGAGTGAATCTTGACTATTCCAGTTATTAGCTTAACTAAGAAAATGCATACTAAATAGAATTTTAAACAGTTGAAATTTCTGATAAAAAACCAAGTTTTTTATAATTTTGGATTATACCAGAACACACTAAATTTAGTAGTCTGTTTCCAGAATCATTCCATAAAACCAGAAGATTTCAAAACCAAAGGAGTTTTAAAGCAGGAATCAAAATGCACATATCAAGATTTATGAAAACTTCTCGTTTGGTGTCACAGTAATTACAGAGTGAAAGCTCAGCTAGACTGCCTGGACAGATGTGACCAAGACACCCAGGCTATGATGCCAGTGACAAATGGTTAACTGATAAGAAGAAATGGAGAGGGCGACAGACTGAAGAACAGGTCAATATCATGCTGTCATGAAGCCATTTGAGAAACATAATTAATCTATTACTCACCTGGCGTCATCATTCATTGTACAGTGGTCAATAGGTGCCATGAAGCTCACCAGCTTGCTATGGACATGATACCTGAATAATGCAGGAAATAAGCAGGCAGCACATTAGTAACTATTAATGAAAAGGAAATGTTGCTGCTCAAATAGAAACGTAACAGCGTCTGAAATGCAAAGCACTGGCTTTCCTGGTGGCTGGTATCTAATGACTCACTAGTTGCAGTTGGCAGTTCCTCCTCTCTTCCCTCCTCCTCCTTTCTTATAACACAGATAGCAGAGTAATCAGACGATATGATACAACTAGCTGACTAACAACCAAATCCCTGTTTATCACAGCCAGAAAGAGGACATACAGCATCCATGAACTGTGTGTATGTAAACATAACCCCAGACAGACAGCCCTGAGAAGTCAGGGACAGAGAAGCTCTGTGCGTTCAGCTGTCCCTTCAGCTGGTGTCTCAGTCACCTTCTGGACCTCGTGCCCAAAGAGCCCACTGCAGGCAGCAGAAGGCTTGGAGCACCAGAGGCCTCCTCGCAGCATCTGCCTCCTGCCACTCCTTCTGCTTGTTTTGTGGGATCTAGGGGCCCTAAAGAATATCAAAACCCCGCTCTGCTAGCCATGCCCATAGCTGGACAGTTGTACCCTGAAAAACTTACAAATGGAGCATGTAAAACCAGGCAAAGAGGGGGACAGGACTAAGACCTGTGCCAAGAAGAGAAGTGGTAGGTCTGAGGTCATGCAAGCTGTACTTCACCTCCAGGTATGGGATCCCCTCTCTTGCTTTCCACACTGGGCTAGGAACTTAGAGTGGCTTTTTGCAGCATATATCTAGGACCTGACATACACCATTTAACAGGGTACTGAAAAAATCAGAATGAGAAGCTGGCTTTAAACCTTGTGTCGAAGGGTGCAAGATCCCAACCAATGGCTTTCGGTGTATGCTACCATGCTGGCTATCCGTCTGAAATGTTTTATCCAAATTGCTGCGACTTTTGGAGCCCTACAAATAGCAGGCAAATAGGATTCATAAGCATTTGCCTAGAATCACTCTGCCATCTCTGTAGTCCCTTTTGTTTGCTTATGCAGGAACTTTCCCTGGAGGGGATTTTTAGCTCACAAGAATATTTCAGGCTGGCTCTCCAGGCCCAGCACACACTCACCCTTACACAAGGGCCCCTCTGCACAGTCAACGCTTTGTCACTCATAGTGTAAGCAACTGCCCTGGTCTAAGGTTTAAGGACCCAGCCAGGGAACAGACACCGCACCTCACGGCTAGCACTGCACCAAACAACACGTCTACAGGCTGAACTTCACTGTGAAATAAGGTCACTTACAAGATACTAACAACTGATGCATTCATACAGATCAAAGTTTGTACAGGGACAATCTGCAAAGTGGGAAGGGCACTTAGCTATTTCCATGAATTCTCAGAGACTACTTGTTTGGCCAGAACTAACTACTCTCATGTTTTTAAAATCAGGACTTTCAACATCCCAGTCCAGCAGATATGAAGTATTTAATTTCATTCATAGAAAGAAATCCCATGCTGCAGCAGCACAGTACAAGAAATCAGTAACAAAAAACCCCGTGTACACACATCACCCCTCTGCATCTACCTCAAGCAAAGGCACGTCCCAGTGAGGGAGAGCAGAGGTGGGGGCACCCGGGTTCCTGAGCTCTGCTGTGCAGTTTTTGGAAAAGCTCACTTCCTCTCTTGGAGCCTCGATTTACCCATCTTCAAAGGGGATGAGTCCTCACCTCACTGCAAGGCCCATCGCTTCTGAAACCACTTGGAAATCCTCAGACACTACAATGAACAAGCACCTTTCATGCAAAGATGCCATAATATTAGAGATACTAAAAAGGAAGAATTAGGGAAACAGATGAAACAGTATTTGATACCTTGCTTTCCAGGACCTCGAAGAGTTTTACAAAAAAACACTAAGCACTGCAGCCCCCATTTTAGAGAGAAGGAATAAAAAAACAGAGAAGTGAGCCACAGGACTATTCTGGAAAGATGCTGGAGCTTAACTGCATGTTGATCCAAAACACAGCCACTGACACGTTTCTCTTTTACTGGTATTTTCCCCGAGGGGTCAGTGGAACTTTTATTTAGAGAAGAAAAAAAGGTATCCGAGATGTAAGAGGCAAGTGACACGGGCAGATAGCGGATCTCTCAGGGCTGCTGGCGTGCACAGATTGCGCACAGCGAGAGACTGCCCCATTATTCCTTGAGGTTTACGAGTCTGACTCAGTTGTGTGATGTTGTCAGTAGTTTTGACTGAATCATGAATATATCCAATTATGTGTGATGCTGACAGAAAAGAATATTGATAGTCAATAATTATAGGCTTTTCAGGCCAACAAAGTAGCGCTTCCCTCTTTTAATAAATTATCTTATGACATCTATCTTAAAAATTGCTATGCCAGGCCTGACCCAGACTGACTCCACTGACTTTCTATCAGATGCCATCTAAACTCACGATTTATAGTTTACTCACAAAAGGATGGTTAATGTTGCGGATTTTTCAGGAAGCGGAGCAGCTTTTCAGCGCGCCTCCCTGCCACAAACACCTCCTCTGCTACAAATCATGCAGTCACGCTAAACTCAGGGAGACTAATGTATCTGCTCTGCAAAGGGGAAAAAAACCCATCCTCTCCACACTGCTCCTCTTTCCACACTGCAGCCTGGATGACTCTTCCAACAAAAATACAATGGGAGAGATCAGCCCAAATTAGTGACCCAGGAGGCAGAACATGAAATGCAGTGAAGCTAAATAAAGCTGTGATAGCACTTATAAAAATATTTAAAGATTAGACATCAAATCCCAGTCAGTGGGAAATAGACACCTACCTCACTCGAGTATTTCTGTAGTATTCCCTAGAGCTGCTATCCACATTTTAGTCGGTTAAGTATATACTGCACGAGAGATGTTTATGGGCTTTCACCGCAAGTTACAGCCCCAAATCACTCGGGCACATCTGAACACCTCTCCCCAGGGTTTTCTTAGACCAATGGACACTCTTGTCGAGGGTTTGGTCAGCGCAACGCTCGCAGCTTGCATCCAACTGACCCCTTACTCTAGGCTCAAAGAACAGCAAGGCTCCCCAGTGGATGCCCCCGAGCAAAGCACCTGGTCTTAAAAGGCAGGAATACTACCAGTGCACCCGGCACAAGCACAGGGCAGTCGGATTTTATCTACCAAAACCCCAAACTTTTGGTTTCTGGTGCAAACTGTCACCCACCGGATTTTCCTTCCTTTGCTGGCTTTTCTGTCGACTTTCTTCTTTATTTTGCTTCGTAACTTCTGGATGGCCAGCCACTGTCTGAGGAAAGCAAAGTGATAGTTATGCGACTGTTAAAACAAGCAGACAAATACGCATTAGGTACATTGGGGCTTAAGGCCCTTCCCAGTCCTTCTACCTATTACAGACACAATTACATTACAAGAGACCAAGAACCTCAGGAAAACAGGTATGAAACCCCAAATGCCTGTGGTACTGCTCCTCTCCAGGAATACGGTATTTCAATAAGCACTTTCCCCCACTCCAGCCACAAAGGGAAACACAGACCAGACCAGCTGATGCCAATGAAGTGATCGCTAATCACCGAGATCATTCCATCTGCAGGGAAACCCATGGAGGACACAAGCTTGGCTTCATTTCTATCCTTTATGATTACTGATATTTTTCAAGAAATCCTTAGAATTAAAATCTTTACAAACATAAATGCTAAAATCTGTAAAACTGTCTCTAAAGGTATTGCTTTTTTGTTTCAGCATTGATTATTAGAATGACTTCTATTTTGCATATAGAAAGCCCATAAGAGAACAGACGGTCTGCCACATCTTAAACGGATTCTTTAAGTGAGATAGGTTATGCTAACTTCATGAACAGAATTACCATGATACAGTAGATGCTCTGAATTTATTTCCTACCTCAGTTTTGCAAAGCATATTGAAAATTATAAGCAAGTATTTCTCTCCACTACCTCTGACTATTAAACCTGGCAAATCTCAGCAAGAAGCCCTATATAATGCTCCATCTATTACTGTGCAAAGCTAAAAAAAGAGAGGAAAGCAATAAACAATTTCAGAAAGTGCTGTCTGATCCCTACCTGTACTTAGAAGAGAGAGCTCAACTTCTCAAACAGAAAACTTCATCAAGAAGTTTTCAGCAGGGGGAAACTTCTGCTAGCTATAAATATTTTTTTTACGAAAACGAGCATCATCTTACCTGATTTATACAATGAAAACTCGACATCAGGGAAAAAAATCTAGCAAAATCCAATTACTGCAATCTTAATATAATCTTAATTACTGTAATCTATTTTATTGTAAAGTCAGATAAATGTACAATGTAATCACCACTTAAATGTAATTTTGTCTACATCATGTTAAATTATAGTGAATAGCTTTCCATAATATTCCAGACATACACAAAATAAATTTGACACATTGCACTAAAATTTGGGTAATATTTTACAAGAATAAAAGTTATTTCACCAACACAAAATTTCCTAATGCATTTTCTCCCCCTCCCCATACCCACAGCATCTTTTCAGTGGAGAGCCCTATTCTAGCATTTTCAGCCTTCCTTTGCTTTCACGCTTTTCTAAATTATAGCCCATGGCTACTTAAATGTATCCTGTTCATTAAGTGGTATTTGGAATATTTTTTATTTTGCAAACATAGAATTAAAGAGAGAAGTAAGAGCTTCCCTGCACAGAATTATATTTTATTTTTGGCATGAAGAAAACATTCCCTGATGCTGTTTTAACTGTATTTGTATCTTTTCTTGCAGCAGGGAGAAAGCGTACACAGGAATTGTTTTAACTGATCTCACTACAGAAGGTTTGCTCCCCTAATACAGTGACAAATCAGAGCCATAACAATATAATGCTAAATTTCAGCAGCAGGTGGTCACTTCACCCAGTCCCTGCTTACTAGAGTAGGGCAAGACACCCTTGTATTTGCTCCTTTGCATGCTGCACGAACCAGACAGAAGTGTCCAAAGTCTGGTAAACTCAGATTCTGGCAGTGTGATCCATAACTAAGGAGTATGTTACAGAGAATAACTCACTTGATTAACGTCATATTGTTTTAATCAGTTGTTACACAATTATTACACCCAGATGTTTTCTCCAGAGTCATTCACAGTTTTGGCTTCTACAGTGAACAGGACTGGGAGCCCAGAAGTAGCTGTGCACCTCTGGACGGGGATGCAGTGCTGGGGTGAAGCTAGCGATATTGCAGACAGCTTCCCACTCACCTGCCCATTGCTACCTGATCGTTGGGGTCCAATGAGCTGGTTTTACGCTCAATAAGTTCTCGAAGGAGCTAGAAGAAGAAAGACAATAATCTTACTTAAAAGTATGGTAACGAGAGATTAATGCAAACAGGTTCATGGATTTCTCAGAAGACTTAAGAAATTAGTTGCCAGATTCCCAAAGCAATCTGCGGACCACATTTTTTGAAACTCCCTTGAAAAACCCAAGACAAGAACCAAAAGCCTTTAAACATTTCCTCTTCACAGACAAGCTCTCCAAGGGGTAATGCATGAGTGACGAGAGCAGAGCCAATGGCTCTAGAAGGATCCAAGCAATGAGGCAAAACCTTACGCTAAAAGTGCAAATTGCTGTAGGTTCCCCCCCCTTCCACAAAAGCCCCCACAGAACATGGGACTGGAGCATAACACTGAAGGCTGCCTGGAAGAGTTGCCATATACAAGTTGATTTCAGACGGATCAAGGAATAGTATAGTCTTCCCTTCAACACATCACAGTTTATACAGGTGACATTTAGCACTGCGTCACTCATGATGTAAAAGGTTATGCAGAGCCAGCAGGGCCCAAAGCAGCAGCACTGTGGTCCAAGCACAACGAGTCCTACACGGAGAAAGCAAAGTGATGCCTAAAGCCTAAGCAACTGGAAGGGACCAGAAGCCACCAGCACCGTGCACTGCTGGCACTGCAGTCACCTTTCGAGGTCAGCACCTATTTTTAGAAGGGCTTAACAGTGAAGCTGGATGGTAATAAGAGTTCCAACTCTGCCAGGAGGCAGCTGGGGAAGCTCCTAGGTATTACCAGATATGCCCACCATTCGGTGGCTGCTGGTCCCAGGAGGGTGGAGGAAAGCCCCCAACTCCCTCGGAGGCCAAACGTCTGACCGGTCCCTACGGGGGACGCGGCTCAGAAGGGCCAGGTTGGGGCCCTGCATCCGAATTAGCTGCTCAGCCTCACGCACAAGGCAGCCGCTCCTCACCCAGAGCTGCAGACTGACGGACTCCGCTAGTGCTTCCCAGACCTGCACTGCTCCTTGCAGAAGGATAAAAAAAGGCCTGAACTTTCAGACGCTGACGCAGCTCCCATTGCCAAGAGATATAACAGGGGAACCCCCCCGAGAGCTACAGCGAGACCAGTGCCCCCCAGGCCTCACCCCACACTTCAAGGGAAAGGGGGACCGAAACACTTCACAAAACAGACGTCAAGCACTGCTAGGCAGTAAGGTTTGCTCCAAGGAACAGCCCAGCAAAACGCTTTTTACAGCTACAGCAGGAATGCTCGAGCAGGCCTTTCTATTTCTTTTCATGTCCTGAGGGCTGGGTTTTGTCCTTTTGTCTTGCTGCAGCCAGGCGATACTGTGAACAGCCCTTCCGGATGCTTGGCGAGGGCTGTATGTTTATCACCACTCACTGTAAATTGTACACAGCGTGCCTTGGGTATTAGCCAACACATTAACACGGAAAACAGACATAAACCCTCCCAAACTGAGGTGCACAGACTTCTGGACGTCATCATTTCACTGACTAGAGAAGCTCCAGCTCCAGCCCAGAAAGGACCCGACAGAGCCCCAGACCTGGAGCTCAGAGCCCCACGAGGTCCACGACGATGCTGGAGTTGGGAAAGGAGGAAGGGCACTCTTCCTCTAACCTGTATTTTTGCTTAAGCAGGAGAGCTGGACTGCAGCGGTCTATCGCGGTACAGCAACAGTCACAAAAACAAGGCTTGGGGAGCAGCCGTGGTCCTGGCTGCTGTCCTCCCCTGCCAAAGACGGCACGCGCAGGCAAGGCAAGGGACCACAAAGAAGCTGGCAGCAACTGGAAGCCAGCAATGCGGGGACAGAAACGCCAGCTCAAGTGAGAGGACGGCATTTCCGAAGGCGGCCTGCCTCTCGCCTGGCCCAGCCGGGCGCAGCCTGCCCTCGGACCGCCCGGGCTCGCGGCTGCTCCCGGCGAGCGCGGCCCCTGCGGAGGCTGCCTCGGGCACCGCGCCGGGGGGACCAGCGGACTCCTGCCGCTCCTGATCACCAAGTACACTACTGAAATGAGGGGAAAAAGGCATGCACCCCGCAAAAGGAAAATGCCATAGAGGTAGATGGGTATCACTTTTATTTAAAAATAAAAAAGCATATGAAAGACTCTCAACCAGCAGAGGAAATGTTTACACCTATCCACATCTCTCCCCTCCTTCAAGGCATACACCATATGGGAAGAAAAGAACAGGCAGAACACAATTAAAACCCTCCCATGACTCTTTTTCCCCCCCATTTGCTTATTTTTGGAGATTATTACCACAGCAATTACATTTAAAAATTCCAGGAACAGAGGCCACTGGTTTATTATCACTAGAAAACAGCAAGCTATTTCTCTGCCCTGTTTATCTGATTGATTCCCAACATCTTTCTGGCACACAATCTATCAGTTTATCTCTCCCACTTCATCACAGTCACTTCTGGCAGCTAAATACAAGATCCAAATCCAGTGTTACACAGACATACGACACAGTAAACCTGTGTAACACTGCGACTCGGCAAACAGCTGCCCTTAAGGCTAAGCAGAAATGGGATCTTGGTTTCTAGTCAATATTCTGTCAAAAGCAAGGTGGGAGGGAGAATTTTAACAGCAGCAAGAAATGGTGCAGCTAAGTTTTAACGGTTTCATCCTGTACCAGCAGTAAGACATGTTTACTGTCTCTCCTTATCTTGCTTCTTTGGTGCAGTGCACGGAGAAAGCTGCTGAGCAGCAGTGGCAGAGGCTAACCCATGAGAACGCAATAACGCCGCCAGACATCCTAGCTCTGGTTGGGATGGATTCCACAGCTTGAACTTCAAGCACAGAGACTTTGCTACTGAACTACCTCAATTCCCAGGAGTCTCGATCAGCACATCTGGCTGATTCCCAACACAGACACTTTCTGAGCTGGTATACAGAGGTCTTGCTCTTTATGATGGGACACCACCACAGCGACAAACATCTGTTTAATATTAACAACATTCTTCCAAATTGCAGTTTCGTTGCTGTCTCTGACTCCCTCAGCAGGACTAAGAGCACCATGGTGCCCAAGACGTATTTGGCCAAACACCCAGAAAAGCACCTTTCTCCCTATTACAGCACCCATGATCAGCTGGGGAGCTCTACTTTGCCATCTCAGACAAAACTCCTAAAGAACTAAGCAACATGACATTTTCAGCAGGACTTGTTCTTCCTTGTGCCTCACCAAATCCAAAGACCACTAGACTAAAGAGTTCCACCAAGATCTTACTGTTATGTCCACCCTGGCTAGAACAAGGTGCGTTTGTTAGGGCAGGTTCCTACTGCTGTACTTGAGAGGTGGGCAGGAGCTTGTTAGACAGGACCACTCTCCTTTCGTCAAGGCAACGTGTTACATGATGGCTGCGAAGGGCGAGGAATTGAACTGTGAGCTGCTTAATGGGATCCCTGCTTTGGCCCGCTATCTGCTGGGGGCATCTCTTCCATGTACAGAAGATCCTCTCAACAGAATCAGCAGGGAGAAGCTTTGTGCAAGAGTACGAGATGAAACCCGGCACATGGTACTCTCTTCTGAACTAACCAGGCCACCAGCAGGTAAGTCATTAGTCGAGGCAGTCGCCGTTTTGTTGACCTTGGGGCTGACAGTGAAATGCTCTTTCAATGCAGTGGCAATGGCAAGTGTGGGGACAGCGCTGGGGAGCAGAGGGGGAGGGAGACAAAGATGAGGAGGAAGGAAAAAGAGCAGGGACAAGAGGGAAATTAGGAAACAGAAATAAAAGCTGCGAAGCATCTTATTACATCTAAATAGTGTACATCTTAAAGCTAAAGTTATAAATCATGCTAACAATGGTTACTAAAATAAAAGTGGATGTAGCCAGAGGCTACCACTGAAAAAGTCAGTCTAGACCTGCCTCGCTGCCTTTGGTCTTTAAGGATTTGATTAGTTTTTCCGCTTTCTAGTTCACAGTCTTGCATTCAGCCCATGCTCCAGAGCCAGCAAGGGCTCAGGATACAGAATGAATGATAAATTCATTTACTGAGTAAAATAACACTGTTTTCTCAGTACAAGACTTAAAACACTTCCGAGGCTGTAATATTTCATTAAGCTTGGTGATTCTGGTTAAAATTTATTAGTCAAAACAGAAAACTCTCATCAGACCCCATATATTCCATTAAGAGTGATATATGGTGTCTCCCAATGTCTAATTATTAACTAGGAAGTGTAAGTAAATCACTATCAGCATTAAGCCCTGATGTGTGAAGACAGAGTTTGGGTTAGGCAATTTCAGCATCAAAAGGCTTGGATTTGAAACATACCCTTTTTGCTTTCCCTCCTTCGCCTCTTCACATCCTCCCTGAACTTCACAAGCCTGACCTTGGTCTCCACGCAAACAAGCACAACTGCCTACCTGCAGCTAAGCGCAACCACGTCCAAGTCTGCAGCTCAACCACCGGCTCCAAACTGCTCCCACCGAAAGATGCGACCAGGAGAATAAGCTACGTGCAAACCAGACAACGGGCAATAGTAAGTGCAATAAGCATCCAGGAACAGAACCTGGAACTACTCCTGCTCCCTTCTGCGTTCTCGGCACATTTCCTGGAAACTGAAAATATTTCACAGTGCAAGAGAGCTTAAAATCTGCAGCTGTGAACAAAAGAGCAAAGCAAGACACACACACACACACACACACAGTGTCTGAAGGCAAGAGAGCTTCAAAAGCAGTGCGTGTTCACCGACCTCTGCTAACACCAAAGCCATTGTTAAAATTTACACTGAAGTCAATGATGTGTGCTTTCCAAAGAGCTCACCTTAAAGCGACTCCTTCGCTATGCTAGCTAAAGAGATGCACACAAAGTACATTGTACAAAATTAGAGGGATTTAGAAATGCCATCAGGGTGTTGTTCAAGGATAATAGAGATTCATTTCTCATTTTAGAGGTCAATTTTCATTTTAGAGGTTAGGTCTCATTTTCATGCACTATCTATCAGTGTTTCTAATACTACAGTTGCTGACCTTTTCTGATTTGCAGACCCCGAAGAATTTCCAGTTGAGACAAAGACCTACATACAGCTGATATAAGCCTACTGACAAAAGGCTCACTTTTCTTCGCCCTCACGGACCGATTCAAATCAGTACATTGCAAAGGTTGATTTATAGTATATCACAGGAAAGAGTTTCATTTACAAAGCTTAGAAATATAATTGGGACAAAAGAAATACTTTTTCTTTGTTGTTACTAGAGCCTTCAGTAAAGCCGGTAAAGGCACGGGTCATTTCTGCTATAGTGCATCGAAGCCACCTACGGCATCGTGCAAGCAGCACTGCTGCCCTTGAATTCACCGAGTCACATATGTGAAGAGTTGAGACGCAGTCTCAGCCCCGTCGCTGAACCCGTCACGGCAAGAGGAAGTCACAACAGTCACAGCGGGTTTCAAACAAGGGGTTGATAATGTTCATTTTAAAACAACGAAAAAACAGAACCTCATGCTCCGTCTGCCACTTAAGTCTTTTGCCGAAAGCAACAGAAAAAGATTCAATTATGCATGGATTCCTAAATAATGAGAAAAAAAAACGTGAAAGCTTGGACTTTGGGTTTACCAATAGCTGCTCACCTTTACTGGAACACTTTGTCACTCTTTGGCTAAAAAAATACCCAGTTTATTAGTGAGGAACTCTAAAATATTTGCAAATTGCCTAGGTAGACTTTTCCAGCTGAGTATGTATTTGTTACTACAGAGAGGAAACAACCAGTTACTGTGGCTGAAGGTCTACTCACTGTGCTCCGCTACCTTTGAACAAGAAATCCTTCCGAAAACTCAGGCAAATTACGTTTATCCTGTCTCTGAGAGACACAACATTACATGTCACATGTCTGGAAAAATGTGTTGTTTTTAAATCACCCTTTAGCAATTTAAAAAACAATTGTTTTTTAACCAAATCACTCCAGGAAAAAGAGAGAAGCTGAGCAGGATCCGCCAAGTTCAAGTAAAGAAATAAGAATACGAACACCAACTGCTTTACCTCTTTCCTGGTGAAACTGCAAAATCACTCCACTTCTGAGCAGGAAGGTAACAAAGCTGCATTTTTATTAATGTGATTTGAACACGCTCTAATTTAATTTTTTTTCTCCTTTATTCTTTGCACAGACATGGTAAATCACATTAATTTTTCCTTCTTTTTTCATATTTATACACTGTACAATTACTAAAAACTGTAAGTTATGAAAAGGTGGTTTCTATTCCAAGACACTTTCAGCATACCTTTTACACTGCATTCTGCCTGGATGAAGAAACAAGATGTTTGCTTTCCTCTCTCAGGCTCCCTCAGTAGTGGCATAACACCATTTGGATTTCTAGCAACACCAGAGAAAAATTTAGACTATAGCTCATATGTTATTTTTATATCACCTTAAAACTTTTTTTATACTTAACTTTCTGTAATCTATTTGTAATGTAAAAGTCTAAACTGCAGGATGAAGTCACTGGACAGCCTCTCTTTTTGAAAAATATTTTATTGAAATTCAGTTTTGTATAAAACAGGCATTTACTTGCCTGTTTTCTAATAACCCATTAAGAGAAGTTTCAAATCAAGCTTTAAAACGTGTTATTAACCATCTACCCAGCCATTTGAAAGATACATGCCTGTGATAAGAGTATTGTATTGCCATTAACCTGTGGGATGGTTCGAGACATCTCTTATTCATACAAAACTCTAAATGCATCTAATTAAAGCCACAAGATCAGCTGTCCATATTAATCACTCACCACTTTAATTAAGGTAAACCAGCTTGTCAGAAAACCAGTCTTCTCTCTATTCTTCACCATTATCGACTTTTAATAGTTCACTAGATTAGTAATTACTTGTTTATGGCATTATCAAATACCTTGGAGAGCAAAACACAGTATGTGCCCAGGAACTGCTTTAGACCTACTCCTGCCTGGCACATGAGGATAAATTTACCCCATCAAATTAAGTTTTTTTAAAAAAGCCAAACAATGTATTTAGACATATGTACAACCCAGAAGAGAAATAAATAGCTAGAAGTATCTTCACATGGGATTCAGGGTTGGAAGTTCATTCTGTGGTCACTTGGATTAAAGCAGGAACTCTGGACAAGAAGCCACGTGAAAAAGGTAGCGAGAACTCTCGCCTGCTTTTCAACACACACCTCGCGCACAGGGCGTGCGGGCACACACAGCGCCAACCCTCAAAGTTACAAGTCCTAAAATCAAAGTTTTCTACTGCATCAAATCTTTCGGTAAAATAATTGTGGTATAGATAAGGAATGGAGCAAGCCCGTCCCTCGCTATTTAAGTGTGCCCACCTCGAGAGCATGTCCTGGACACCTACCAGTCCCTCCCAGCATCACGCAGCGGCGAGCGATGCCTGGCCGAGGGATGCCCGCCCGCCGCGCGACCGGCAGCACAGCTGCTGTGCCCGAACACGCCGGGGCTTCCTCGCGGGTCCCTCGCCCACCTCAACTCAGATTCGTCCCTCGAAGTTGCAGTGATCGCAAACAAGATCAACGACTGCAAGTTTTTATAAAAAGAGGCAACATACAAAACAACTGAAACCAGGGGGAAGAGGGAGCAAGAGCGCAGCGAAAGAAAGAGATTATGTATATTCTTAATTCTTCGGCATACCTGCTGCCACCAGTGATGAACATTTGTTCTGGGAAGAGTGGCTACCAATGGATCGCTTAGCATATGAACACTAACCTAATTCTTGTTGGAAATAAACCAATTTCAACTCTCTCCTTTACTAGAGGAGTATTTCAACCTCATAATAAAATCTCCAGTGTAGCATGTCAGACCAGCAGCTCTCTGGTAGCAGGCTGGAATTTTAAGTCTTAATGCTGCAATATCAGCTGTAATTCACGTAAATATGACTTCTAAAAATAAAAAGCCTTTTTCTTCCCTTAAAACCATGTACGATCCAGAGTTTAGAAGAAAAGGAAATGGAGTCTAGCATCTCACTGCTGCCAGTAATGAGGATCTTTTTGAAACAGTTAAACTATTCTCATCCAGTGGAACCTAAATAAAAATCTGTTTCACTTGCATTATTCAGCTCAGCTTTACATTACCATTCAACATGGGCCATCACAATAAAAATTATAACTGCTTATAAAACAACTGAGGAATATGAGAAAAGGCAAAGTGGGGTAAACAGACAGAGCAGAGTTAAATCTTGAATCTTCTTAAAATTCCACCAGTGCTGCATGGCGAATTCCATCAAATACCAAGACCTGGACAGTAAAAGTCTGTTTACTCACAGAAAAAACAGAATCATTCAAGAATTTGGATATAAACTATCACAAAACGATATGGTTAGTTATCCTGTTGTCACAAACTTGCACACTTTCACCAGATCACACTATTTACTTGCTCAGTTTCCCTCTGAAATATACAGGAAGTTGGTTTTTCATGTCCTTCTTTATCAGAATTTTTACCTTTAATAAATCATAACCAGCAATCAACATAAACTAATTATTATAAAATGCTATTTAGAAAAGTGAAAAGTGACATGAAAAAAAAGTCTGGATCTAAATTTAAATACAAAGAGGAAAGTAGCTATTGAAATGCACCCATATACCTCGCAATAAGTGTTATGCACAGAGGTCAGAGTTTCTGAGCAACCTTAGCGCCGATAATCAGAGCTGTTGCTGCTCGTTACTTCTGAAGAGCCAGTTCCCTTTGTACGTTTTATTTATGTATGTACATACACACACGCCACACACACACGCACAAAAGAGCTGCACAGTTATGACCCATCTGAAAGGAAACACATTCACCGTATTGTCAGCACTCTATTGTAATGCACTCTACCCTCTCTGAATGCAATGTTCAGCTTCAGCTTACCACCCTGACAAATAAAGGAAAGCACTTTATGAAACCAATTTAATTGGGAGGTGACAGAAAACATACAGCCATTTTCTTTAGCCTTATCACTGAATTGGCTGCGGCTCCAATCTCTGCCAAATCCCACTCAAGAGCCGAAATTAAGCAGGTCAGCGGAACAGGTGCCGCGCCGTGTCTGTCAAGGGGCTGGCATCCCCACAATTACCCGCACACAATGAAGCGGTAATCTTTACAGATCATCTCTCCCAAGAAGCATATTGGGGACGGGAGGAGAGGAGAAGGGTGGGAGGGAGGGAGGGAGGGAAAAAAAAGCGAGAAAGGAAAATGAATGTGTAGCTGCCTCGCGGCTCAGCAGATGTCTGTGCGTGATGTACGAGGCTGGGATAAGCTGTCGTAGCCCGCTGCCAAGCAGTGGTAAGTGATTAAAGCCTCCACCAGGCTAAGCACCATATTTAGAGTCTATGGGGTTTCGAAAGTTGCACCCATTCCTTGCTGTGCTGCCAGATGTTGTTGGCTGGTCGTGCTCCTATTCACCGCACGCGGGTGGCAGCAGTTGGTACCGCAAGTAATGCAATCTGGAACGTTTCCGGAGATGCCGTACATTAAACCAGTGTCACCCATCATTCACCTCCGCAGAATGCTGAAACAACTCCAATTTGCTGCCACTTCCCTCTTGGGAAATGGCCAAGATACAGTTGTGCCTGGCAGACCCATTTGTTTTACTCAGGTGATTCTCTTCTCTCAATGACCTCTATTAGTTTAAGTTTTAATTTAGATTAACCCCAGCACCCCAATTAACCAGTGAGGGGAAAAGCTAAGCTGTGACTAGTCATAACTCTGAAATCGGAACTTACCGAAGTTAAAGTTATTAGTAGGGAAGAAGGGCCATTCATTTATTGCTATTTTTCTTTAAAAAATCTAGCATTTCATGGCCAGTAAGTACCTCATTGTACAGGTCCAAGGACTGCCAATCACAGTTATTTCTCCTTGAACACTTCACTATTTTATTATAGTGACTTAATTTGTTCTCTGTTCTTAGAGTCCACTAAGACCTCAAAGCTGGATTCACCCGGACCACAAGTTTCACCTCAGTATTATCTCACTGCTGTTTCAGATTTAACCTCATCAACCACTGCTGCCAACAAGAAAGGCACTCTCCCATCTCCATTCTAAAGCCTACATGGATGAATCCAGCATCCTCACTTCCCCCAGAAATGCTGCTCAATTCACAGCAATACTAGCAGAGATGCTCTTGCAGTAAATACAGAGACCTGGGGAGGAGGTAGCTTGGAATATGTTCCCGGCTCTGAGGCAGGCTGCCTTGAGCAGATTCCTTACAAAGCTTAAATGTTTGACGCGTTTTTAGCATTGTCCTAATTCTGCATTAGGTGAGGTCTATTGCAAAAATTCCTTTGGACTTCAACAGCAGTAGGGTTGGAAGTATGTTGAAAACTTTCTTGGAGAGGGGAAAAAAAGACATCATTTAATTTTGGCGAGTGTTTCCTATTTGTAAAACACAGATAAAAACTACCAGTTTAATGCATCTTTTGTCCTGGCTCCATACATGAAATCCCCAATTTTGAAAGCGTTCAAGTGTTTTCGGTTAAATGCATTATCAGATCACACTCACATGGTGACAGCTCTCTTCCACTGCCCTAACACTTTACTATCCACTCCAATAACTATTCAGATTAGAAATGTCCAGCTTTCTAAAGATACTGCTATATTTGTTTTAGTCCTGATGTTAAAACTCTCCCTGTATCGTCGGAGCAGAAGTAGTTTTTCTGTGCATTGGGGTAGGAGTTACAGCGAACCACACTCCTCAGCATACTGCAATTTCAGTATTTTATGATGCTGGCACTATCATTTATTAACTAAATCAAACACAAGGATTCCCTAGCTGCAGCCTCAATATACTGGGGATAGACTATTTGTTTCTAAGAATTTTGCAAATAAAAAGGAATAACTGGCCCAAATTCAAGCTGGCACAACTCCAAGAAAAGTGCTACAGAAGTCCCACAGCTTTTTTAGTCTGTTGGTAGATGAGATGATTTGGGCTGAGATGAGAGTAACTTAGGTGCTTTTGAGGATATACTAGAATTGTCGTTTCATAATGGGACTCTACCCATGGAGAAAGAGTCACCTTTAGAGAATTCAGCAATTTTCCTCTTGTGTAGCAATGCTCATCAACAAGAACTTCGGAGACAGCCCTTATCCTGCAGCCTGAACTCACTCAGCAGTCCTAGTAAAGTTGGTAAGTCTACATTCACAGTGCAAATTTGAGCTCTTATAGCCCTATATGGAAAATTGAGAATCAAACTCTTTGAGGTACCTACAGAAATTTCAGGTGTTAAGTCAAATAACTGAGTTTCATTGGCTAGAGAAATTTAGAGATTTAGAAACTGACCACATTAATTCTGTAAGTATCAAAACCAGACTGGAGCCATAATTCCAACGCAGATCTACTGTCACCTACCTGGTGATAAAAGTCGTCGTCATCAAATATCTCCTCATCTACATCCTTCAGGTGCCTGTTGGAATCTGTCTGAGGGAGGACTTCCTAGGAGCACAAAGAAAACACTGAACGCTTGTATGTGCATGTTTCTGTCCCTAATCCTGATGACATCATGTGTAGCAGTTTATATACACTCCCATCATAACAAGCTTTTAAAGACTAGGAATACACTTAAAGGCAAGGTGGAAAAGCTGCCAATGCCAACATAGATTTGTGATTCCTCTACTAGGAAATGACTAGGAGTGTACAAAGTCTTCCTGGCAGAATATTACAGTTCTTTTTTTTAATGTGGTGGCAAATATATATTTTGCAAGTGCATAATTCTACATGATCTCCCAGAATTGAGTGTTTATTCATTCTTAAATACTAAATTAATAGCAGACATATGCTGCATATGCTGCAGGTTATAGGCAGGACGATCTTAGAAGTGACTTGCTGTGCCAAGGACTCTAAACTCCAGAGTAAAGACAAAGTTCTGCAGCTGCTTCCTCAAAAAGCAGACTTAGTGAGTGCATCAGTGCCTATAGCACAGGAGTGGCACAATCCCACACCAAGCTTTGATTTGCCTATCAAGAACTGGCAGGTGATACTGCAAAAACACACACACACACACACACACACACACACGCACAGAAATTAAAGTGTTTACATCTTCTTATCCATTACATTATAAGAATCAACACTCATGTATCTCCTTCATAAATCTCTCACAAACAAGAATATTACCAGCTAAAGGCTCAAACTAATTGATTTGCAGCATTTTACTGCTTCTACGGAATCAGTTACATAAACAAAATACCCTTACCGAATTTTCAGGCAAAGATTCAGGGACTGGATGAGATTCCTGTTCCTGCTTTCCAAGCACTCTATATACTGATCGCTTGGTCTGCGTCCGCCGTAGTAATCTCTCTTTGTCCATCATAATATGATCAATCTGAGTCAAGATTGAACGCTCAAAGGCACCGAAACCCTGCAACAACATTAACTAGTGTCAGATAATGCAGAAAGCTTTTCCTCAAGGCAGCAATGTTCCTCTATCTTTCCATGTCAGTGGATAAGCAGACAGCATTCCAAAAGGAGGGGGATTGGGGTTTGTGGCAGGGATTTTTGCAGGGATTTTTTTTATTTGTTTCGCCCTCTCCCTCCCCTCCCAACTTGAGGCAACCTGAGGCCTGGCTTAATAAAGTGCCTCTGCTGTTCTGGTCCAGATAAACTTCTCAATGATTAATATTAACTCACACATGTTAGGAGACCCTGGATCTTAGGGTGAAATGATTACCCACTGAATTAAAGTGTACACTTCGGTGAGGAGGAGGACCACAAAAGTCTCCAGTTCTGTTATAAAATACAAGTAGCTTGTTGATCAGCAACCGTGACATTTTCAAAGAGCTTTCTTGCTGCTGCAGGGTGGCTGTGCTGAGACGGCTAGCTGGGAGAATACCAGTGCTATCCAAAAGGGTGGAAAAAAACCCTTGGAAAACCATTTGCCACTAAGAAATTTTTTTTCTTGCCTTTCGAAACAAAAGAGCACAGCTTATGCCTTTGAAATTTGAGGGCTGCTTCTTTGTAAACTCCTTTAAGGTTGGGAAAACTGTGTACACGTGTATTTAATTTTTACTGCTGTAATTCTGGACTTAACTTGAACATCCATGATAAAAAAAACTGCTGTTCCACAAATCTCTGCTAAATGATAAGTATGTCAGCATGCATGAACAAAGACTTGCCTTTCCCATTTTGCCCGACGCCAGCTTTGTCTTGTCATGCCACTTCTGCAAGACATTGTTCCGATACGTTCTGAAGTCAGCAAACCGCTTGGCCACGAATTCTGGGTAGTCTTCCATCTTTAGCTTTCGTTTCGGGAGGCTCCTACTCTTCTTCTGAGGCTCATCCACTTTCTCTTCATCGCTACTGCTGAGGATTTCATCATCACTGCAACAAAAAATACACAGACTAAATATCCTACACCTCTCTGACGCAACATGTATAATTCTTAACTGCTCCTCCACAACTCGTGCTCCTTCCACTCCCATGGTAGCACTTATGTGGAAAACCCCATAGCTTAGCCCCTCCTTCACTCTCAGAAAGGCTACAAAATGGACTTTCCATAGAGGCAGGAGGGATTCAAAGGGCCATTTATCCAAACTGTTTGTCACTCAGATGCAGCAGCAGCTGAGAGAACAGCAGAGAACAAGCATGGTCAGGAAGCCTGCCTATTTTCCTGTTTAAAAGAGCTGGAGGCCAAAGGACTCAGAAAGGTCTTGTCTTATTTTGCATTCACCTCTCAACTTTTGATTGCTTTCCATCTACCAGATGCCTCGTGCCTGGGTATTGATAAAGCAGCTCATCTTGAAGGTCCACTAATGTTCTCAGCAACGCCTTCAGGGCTTTATAACCTGCAGAATAAGAGACACCAGTGAGTTTACCACTGCTACTTGCTTCTGGTGAAGGCCCAGCTTTGCAGTGCCTGGTTCCTCAACATCTTGCACCTGCATTTCTGCCACAGCTACTGAAGGTCTCCTTAATTGTTTTTCTTTAACCAGTTAGAGATGCGGTTTTAACTTCAGATTGATCTATAACTGTTAGTGCCAAACAACAGCACATTGAGAAAGAACACTTCTTTATGAAAGAGGGAGGAAGAAAGGAAGGACTGCCTTCTAAACATCTGCCTGGCCGCACCTCGGGAGTACACTGATCTTATGTTTCATCAACAAACATTCAGACTGCAGATCCTAAAGGATTAGCATGTTGAAGCAGCAAGCAATGTGTGCAAAGTGTCAGATGGACACATGCATATGACAACCACCTTTTTTGCTGACTAGTTCATTTCTCTCCTGTGCTAAATTCTGCAGCGGAGGCCAGCTTCTGAGCAACAGCATGAATCAGCACAAGGGAAAACGTACAGACGTACAGTCCAGCTAAACTTGCACTCTCACTTTCCTCTTGTTCATAATGCGCATGGTATAGGGAGCAGAAGGAGGGAGGGCAAAAAGGAAAACTGAACTCCTGCAGGGCTGTGACTATTGCTGGTTTCTATGCCGCTGTGCTCACCACGCAGGAGGTATAAGAAATTAGATTGTAAGTAAAATTAAATGTAGCAAGATCTGATACATGGGGGAAACTTAGAACAATGACCTGGCAAGTTTAACGAGAGGATTCCGATCAGAAAAGCAGAACTGCAGGCCCAGGGTTTCTTAGAAAGAGCGAACTTCCATTTTCAAGATTACCGACAGGGCCCTCTAAAAATAAAGTGAAGAAAAGATTGGGGTGGAGGGGTGCCCAAGAAGGATCAATGCATGGTGTGAGCATTAGTTTTAGGAGGATGAGTATTTGCTTTCCAGGGTATCTGCAGACACAAATCCTGAAGGTAGGTCTGATGCTGTGTATCCAAAAGCTTTTATAGCTGACAATTTTTCTGTATGCATGTAGATGCAGAGAAAACGATCTCTCTTCCGATGATCTTACGTTCTCAAAGGACATCCAATTTCAGCTGACCACAGGGAAGGGTGAACTACACACTGTTGCAGCATCTGTTCTTTAAAAGCAGTTCTTTTGTGGCAACCAACAAGCCTCCCTGCAGAACACCCTGATACAAAACAAGTGTTTGTCCGGGCCTATACAAACTCTCCCTTTGTACGTTGCTACACATCAGTCACAGGGTCAGCTCTTACAGGTAAGACACTTAGCACACTTCTGCCCGAAAACCTAAACCGAACTTTGCAAAGATTAATTTACACTCACCTGACATCAGTATATTGCCTTCTATTTTTACAGAGAGCAGCCACAGAAAGGGGAGAAAATGCACTACTTGGAGCAATGTAGCACACCACAACAAGATCTGTTTTCTTGCAGGATTCATGCACCCAAAACATGCAGCCTTGCAGAGCAGGAGCAGCTCTGGCTGACAGCGAACCAGGCGCGGTGCAGAGCCCGGAGCAGAGCCCAGAGCAGTGCTGTGCTGGCGGGACGCTCCCCACGGCTCACCCAGCAGCTCCCCACCAGTTTCTCTGCCGACGTGAAGTCAATGCAGCTATTTCGGTTAACTCCCAAATCTGTTTCTTCCTTAGCAGTTAGTGTAACAGAACGGAGGGGTCTTCTGCCCACTTGATTTTTTTTCTACCTGTTTTTCTTTTTTTAATGGGGGACATAGAGATCATGGCTAGAGCAAACAGCAAATCTTCATCAGCCAGACAAAGGCAGTGCAAGCAGAAATCAGCACAGAGGTCTCAATCTCTCACATGTTGCCACTGTGATATTGCTCAGTTGTCACCATCTTCAGATAAATTATGGCCTGACCTCAGTAACAGGAATGTCAAGGAGACGACACTTTAAGATTTTTGTTGCAGATCAGCAGTTGGACTTATCCTCCCCCCGTCCACGGTTCATTATAGATACACTGACAGCTGTTCTATATAAACCTATTAACGGATTAGGCTTGCCATACTTGTAAAACAGTCATGTGTTAGCATCAAAACAATTCTGAGAGACAAATAGACAAAAGCCCTTAAAAATGCATTTGTGGTATACATCTGAAGCCAGAGCATCATTTGCAAAAGAAAGTGCCCCCGCCCTAACCTGCGTGCACAGCTTACAGCAGCAAAATCTTTCCCACTGCCTGTAACACAGCCAAATGTCCCCAGAGCTTCTGAACCTGTTTATTTTCTACCCGCCGCCTCTCCTCCAGCAGCAGCACTAATGCACCCCAGGCGGCTTTGATCCTGCCAATTACAACTGGAGTAGCACTCCAGCTCTTCGGGGGGGTATCGGGGCCACCGCCAGCAGGCAGGGAATAAAGGCGGGCTCGAGCCCCCCCAGGCTAGGAGATATGGACCCCAACAGAAGTGGGGATGGGAAGCAATTTTATTTGAAGTGAAGGGGATGGAGAGGGCAGGGAAGACAATGTCCGTGTGTCTAACCAGGTGGGAGGGCTAATTATTCCAGGCACTGGCTTCATCATGAGCCTCTTACAGCTGGGTGATTTCCATGCTTTCAATTCTTGTGTATTTAATAGCATTATTGGATAGGATTCTCACTGTTACTGTTGGGTGCTTAAGTGTGCTGTAAACTCAACTTCACAAGCCAAGTGTCACCCTCCCCTGCCCTCTTCCATGCAGCCCTGCCCTATCCGTTTCACGTTTAATCTAAGAGGGACTGTTTTCTTCCCAGTCTCCTGTCTCCCTTCATCTTCTCCTCCCTCCACACCCTCATCGGCCTTTATATTGCCTGCTCTGGAGAAAAGACTGAGCCCATTTGTGAATGAAGGCAGGATAAAGCAGAACCATTTTACAGATGCAAACTACCGTTTGGAAGGAAAGCAGGGAGCTAGCGCTCCGTTCTCCGGCCCCAGCAGATCACCTTTCCAGTGCTGCTCCTGTCCGAAACAGGCAGTTAAAGAGAAGAGTCACAAACGCGCAGCCTTCTCTCAAGCACACCACTACATTAAGGCAACCAACTAGCAGCTTTCACACGCGATAACCGTGGGGTTTCCGCCTCCCGCTCCCTCTCCTGCGCTGCTCGCAGAGCAAAGCCAGACGTACGTCAAAGAGCACGGGCAACGCCAGCCCCGACCTCGCGGCAGCGGGCCTCCGGCTGCCACGGCCAGGCTCACGTCCCCGGCAGTCCCTAGGCTGTCAGTTTCTGAAGCTTTGGGGCCCAAGAGATACCCACACGATGGCTTTCACAAGCACCACAACCTGGTCAAGGCTAAAACGGTGGTGTTAAACTCCGTGACTACCCCACTTCTGCCGTCGGTACCGGTTGCGTACTGCTGCCTAAGCTTCTCTGGGCTCCCCCTCCCCAGCTCACCGTCCATGCAGCGGGCAACGACGGCGGACTGCAGAGCGACGGAGAAGGCAGCTGTAAGTCCCAGCACAAGAAGCTGCCCTGGCGTGGCTTTGCCAGCAGAGCCCACCCTCGCTGCTGACCCCCGTGCACCACTTCCACCCCTTCTCCCCTACCCTCTGCCAGCAATTTTGCTGTCTCTTTCATATAATCTACACTGCAATCCACAGGAGCAAGTTTTCTACCTTATACATGCATCAGTGTCACAGCTCACACTTTTAACACCTGCCCTTATATTGGGCCATAAACCATCAGTAAGAAAAATCTCAAAACTGTCTCCATGTTCAGGAGTTATTTGTACACGTCCAACCTAGTGTTTCCTGAGGACGAGTGGCTCAGCACTTCCTTCAACTCAAGGAAAGCCGGACTCCCTTATGGTATTTCAACACAAGCAACTAAAATCCCTAAACCAACAACTCATGCGCCGTGGGTAGGAGAGGCCAACTAATGCCTGGACAACATGCAGCTCTGCCTTCCATCAAGCTTTTCTAAAACTGCCCCTTGGGAAAGGAAGAAGGACGCTGAGTGAGCTACATCTGCGGCTGCCAGGAGAACACAGCCGTCGTGGTCTGGACGCAACTTCCAGCCGAAACGGGACGCAGAGTGTCTGCGGTGGGACGCTAACTTGTAGGAGTCACTTTTAAGAGTCCACGGGAGCCCCTTCGTTTCGTGTACAGGAGTGAAAAAGTTGTTCCAGATGCAGCAGACAGCATATCAATCCACCAAGAAAGCTGGGAGCCACTATCAGTAAATCAAAGTGTGCCTTTCTGTTAATACTCCCTCATACGTTCTCATTTTATACGTCCCTTCACCCAGTCAGAAAGTAGCCCTGGAGTATTTAGCTCCATTCAGGGATAGCGCTGCCATGTATCAAAGTGTCAGGAGACCCACCAGAGATGAAATCTGTCCCACTGCTCTCAAACCACAAAAATCAATTTTGTCAATGCCAGTGGTTACAGACAAGCCGGCTCTGCTGCTGGCGTCACCCTCCGCGCGGCGCCGGCTCCCGGGCCACCAGACGTACCTTCATCGGCCACCTCGGCCACCGCCGACACCCAAGCGTCGCCGCGCTGGGGAGCCGCGAGCACCGCCCTTGCCGCGCTCTTCCGTCACTGGAAATCCAGCGTTTCTGCAGCAAGGCAGCTTCCCGCGCAGGAAAATATCAGCACTCTTTGGCACGACCTCTAAAAGTGGGGGCTCATTTCGTCTTCCCAAGCAGCTGCGGAGAGCAGCAGCTGGTGGGTGGCAGCAGGCATCGGCCTCCCGCAGAGATGCTTCAAGGCACTGGAAAAAAGCAGGTGCCTCAAGGCCGGATTCCCAAAGGTATTCGGAGAGAGCCGACCACCGGGATGCCCGACACCGCTCCACGAGGCAACCCCTCCGGCCTGCCCCAGAGCACCTCCGCGGCACCCTCCCACGATGCCGAGTCCAGAGGTTGGGGACGGACTCCTAGAAACTGGGGCAAAACTCCCAGGATTTCACTCCATGCAGCGCAGAAGGAAAAATGCTGGGAGCAGCTGCTGGGAACAGCATTCGGAAGCTCAAGGGTAAAACAGAGCCAGAGAGGAGCTGCGGGTGTATCCTCCCAACCCGACGCGACGGGTGGGAACGGCTGTGCAGGGACGGGGGACAGGCTGCCGGCACCAAGGAGACCGGGGCTGCGCCGCGGGTCCGGGCATCAGAAAAGCCGGATAGTGCTTGTCGTGCCTTGGCCTCCCACTTTGCAAACTGGGGTGAGAATTTTCCCTATTGCACAAGACTGTTTACCTGTACTGATGATACTTGGGAAAACGCAAATAAAAGCTTCCCAAAAATCACCCTATTCCTGCAAAGACGCTGTGTTGCAGCAGTACATGGGAGAAAGTAGGGAGCTCTTGGAGGAGAGAGATCACAGTCAAAGCAGAGGCTTATTTTGCATGCCGAGGAGCAGAAGCCCACTTCTCGGGGTACGTACGGAGGCGGCCGGCGCCCGTCTTGCCCCTGGCGACTCCAAGCTCGGAGCAGCGCTGCCCCGGAGCCCACGGCACGCCAACGCCAGCGCAAAGCACCACGCGCGGGCCGCGACGGAGACTCTGCGCTCGCGCCAACGCTGGAAATTAACTGCTTTTTCCCCTCAATTAAATCCGAGGTTCTGGCATCGCGGGGATATTGTCGGCGCGCAAGCTTTTAATCTTCCCCGCGCCTCCGCGGGCTGCACCGAGCACTGGCGCAGAAAAGCCGGAGCAACGCCTGCGTCTGCGCCGCGGCCCGCGGAGCGAAGCCTGCGCTGCCAGCCCTGGGGGCTTCCCCTCACGCCCCGCGGGCCACCAGCCTTACGAAAATAAGGAGAGCAACCAAACCCATTTCATTTTAATAGCCGCACATAATAAAAATCATCTTTAGCAGGTTCACGTATTGACCCAAACACTCAGACGACGAGAGGGATCTTGCTCCTCTCGAGCGACTCTGGGACAGGAGTTAAACTACAGGTCAAAACGCCACTCGATGCACCGGCCCGAGAACAATACTTCTCATTCAAATCCACAAGCCAGCCACTTGCACTAGTCATCCCCAGCAATTAATCCCCCAAGAAACACGTTTGATTAAATCTTTTCAAGCAAATCCTTTGCTTTGCTTTTGTTAGTTCACTTCTTGTCAACATCTATTAAAATATGCCTTTAATTCTCCCACAATCTTAAAAAACACCGATTCCACTGTCTTCAACTTTAATCAACTGTATGGCCGGCATTTTTCATTTCATAATAATGTGCTGTTTGGAATTCAAGAGGCAGGCTCGACATCAATCATTCGGCAAGAATTTTTCCACTGCAATAAATATGCAAATGAGGAAAGCCAGTCAGTCGTATTTCAGGCCCGACTTGCTAGTGTTTTAAAAAAGACACAAATTTATTAATTGCCGTTGGCCAGCGGAATCCTATTACTTTGGGCATTGATTACAAAGCTGTGTGAGTGATTATTGTGCAACTCGCAGGCTATCCAGGCATGAGGAAAAATTATTAAAGCAAGGCAGAGATTATCAACTCAGAATAACAATAAGCCTTAACATTTTAGGCCTCTAACTTCTCCAACAAAGAATTACGCCAGCGCTGCACTGTATCATAATTCTGAAGCCTGTCAGTATTACTTTTGGAGCTTGTTCCATATTCCCAGCAGCAGAACAATGTTCCCAGCCAGGAGAGGCGGGGGAATTCCTCAAGCTATCGCATACTTTAACACGAAGCTTTTGGACAACAGCTTTTCTATTATTCCCACCGCGTAAGTAGCCGCGGGAGGGAAAAACGGGGCACGCGGGACTTTCGCTGCCGGGAGGCGATCCTCGCATTTGCACCCCCATGCCTTAGTGCCCCAAACTAAAACAGCACTAAAATAAAAAGCTACGGTGAGCTTACAAAACGGAAGCTGGAAGAGCCAGCCTTGACTAAATTACAGGTACTTACGATCCCTTCGGCAGTGGAGGCTGACCTGATTTTTTCGAAGGTGCTGTAGTTACGTACACATTTCTAACGGACTTCAGCTGAATCCTAGCACAAAGCACTTGTAAATCTGCCCAGGTTATTTTAGGAAATCGTGAGAGTACCATTTCCTTCGTGCTTCCCAAAACACTGAGTTTCTGGAATTTTATCAAACGCTAGTAGGGAAAAGGCCTACTTTTCTGCCGATTGCAAGGAAAAGGTCCGTGCCACACCGACGGCCTAATTTGCTGGTTGCATTGGGATGCAAACGACACAAAAGCCTGGTGCATAGGCGAAAATTTTATCCCTTGAGCACAAAGGAGCCAACGCTGCAAACCTCTCACATGCTAAAGCAGTTCAGCTGACTTCCAGAGTTACCAAACAGACTCAAATTAGCCCTTTCATCCTAATATTATTGCTTTTGACAGTAAGGACAACAAGATCAGACCGAGATGAGTTTGCTAAAAGTAAAGAAAATACATAGCTGGAACAATAGAATAAAAGACTTGGTATGCAAGGATTTTATTAGTGGGAACCGGGGGAGGGGGAAAGCAGAGCAGGGAGAGAAAGAGAAACACTTTCATGAAGTTCATGCTCTACTGATTTGCCTCAACCATCATCTTTTGAATCAGCCCAAACCAGGGAGTGGATGGGGCTTGTAAAAATGAGATTTTATAAAAACTGATGTTTTACATTACTGTAAACGTAAAGAAGCTGACACCATGTATTCCAGGCTCTGCCAGGCAGGAATCCCCAAGTACATATGCAAGAATGAGAGAGGAAGAAGAAATGTGAAATTTCATAGTTATCTTGATATTAAGGCCAGAAGGGAACATTAGCCCATCTAGACTGATCTCCCCATACAATACCAGGCCATTAATTACATTTATCATGACAAGCAGTGAGTTTCCATCTCAAGGTAACCAATTGCCAATTAATTCGAGTTAGCTGACATTTGCACATGCTTGTCTGGATGCTTTGCAAGCCTTTGTTTCCCTGCATCTTGTTTGCGGAGTATACACACTAACAGGCACAAGTATTTAGCTAAACTTGATTTAATTAGCTATTAATTATCTTTGGAAACTCAAGTGTAGGCAAATCTATTTGATGTGCCCAAAGTCTGGTGTAATCCTGTGATCTGGAGTTCAAATATATCAGGTCAGCAACTAAGTACTTTCCTACTATTTCTTGCACTAGAATTTATGACAGCTTTAAAATAAACCTCAATAGTGGCCAACACATACAGCTATGAAGATAACCTATAAAATGGGAGCATTTCAATTTTAACACATCTGTGCAAGAGAGAAAGACAAAAATTCTGCTCAAGACGACTAAATACCACAGGCTAACAGCCTTGACAATCAGTGCAGAAGGGCAAGTTTCTTTCTGGGGGAAGGAGGAGGGGAGGAAAAAAAAAAAAAGAAAAAAAGAAAAGGCCTCGAACTTCATATTAAATAAATACCCTGTGCTTCTCCAGTATCTCCCCCACAGGATTTCTGAACACTTCACAGACAGCAACGATAAGCCACAAAATACCTGCCTGACTTCTCCCACGGCCCAATTCTGCAATGGGATTAACATACACAAAACCTTCCACCCCAGTTCCCAACTAAACATGCCCGCATACAGCATCAGAGCTCCACAACTGAAATCTCTCCCTCTGTCTAAGGTTCCTCACTCCGTATCGCTTCCTTCTCGCTGCTGGCACGTACGCCGAACAGCTGCCCGCGAGCGCGGCACTGCAGCATACTTACTGGTTCTGACTCCTACCAAAGGCATGGGATCGTTACAACAAAATTTACAGCAAATGGTCTGACCCAGTCATTCATTTTAGTTGAAAGAAGAGTCTTCTCTGATGTCAACAGGCTTTGGCTCAGTCCCACAGGGTTGAACAGAATCTTCATTAGATCAGAGAGGAAAGGTGAAATTTGGGGACACCTGCATCCACATCCATTTAAATCAAATGCAACACTGCATGAATTGACAAGCACAAAGTTTTTGTATTCATAAAGTGTCTAGACTAATACAAAATCAATTAAAAAGAACTACCAGTTTTAAGTAGGCTAGATCTGATCACAATAATTCACACTCGAGCTTGAAACTCAGTTCTGCTGTCACACATTTGTGCAGGGCTCCCAGTAAAATCTTCAAAGCAAGAATATATTTAAGTCTATGATTTTGCCTAGCACCAATTAACCCTGGAACTGCTCTGTGCCTCTAGAAACTCTGTAATCAGTCTGTGCCTCAGTTCCCCCCACCCACAGTGACACCACCCATCCCTATATTAAAGCATTATGATCTCTAGATGTACAGATGGATACGCTCCAGTTTTAGAAGTGACCCATGAATAGAGATAACAGAATTATGACTGGAATTATTGGCAGCTGATTCCCGTAGGCTTCTCTGAAAAACTCCGAGCCTGTATCACTAAGACACATTTCATATGACAGCTTTTCACTAACGAGATGCGTAAAACGAGAACCAAACGCAGCCAAGGAGCGAGGCAGAGGGCAGAGCGTGCTGCATAGCCAGAGGGGAGAGAGTTTTCCCAGGGACACATCCTCTTACGGGAAGCGGAACAGGTTCTCCAGAAGCTGAAGCAGACCTGCTCTCATTCAAAGCGAGTCACTACTCAACCAGCTTCTTGGGACACAGCTTACCTGGATGTTATATGGAATAACATTCGTGTTTTAAAGATCAGGAATCAGAATAACGGAATCCAGCAAAAATCCTTACTAAAAAGGCACTAAGAAAATAAAAACACACACTGAGCAGACAATAGACAGAACCTTTCCCTCTGTTTTGAGTCTCCTTTCAGCAGAATATTACAGAACTTAACCCAGAAGAAAATAAAGGCATTCAGTGTGAAACAGTCACACAGAAAGGTTCAGCATGCAAGAGTGTAAAACCAGAAAACACCTGGTATCTTTGGAGGTCTCCTGCTGGAAATGAATGTAAGTGGGAGCCTTAACCACATCCTCCAGAGCCCTGTCCTCGAATGTGCTCCGTTTAGTCACCAGCCACCGGTACCTGCCACAGGAGCAGCTAACCAACCCGGAGCACCAGAGTCCAACTCAGGCAGTTATTATAAAGCCCTTGTGGCTCCAGAGGGAAGGACAGTCCTCTGCTAGCACACCCACTGCAAACACAGCTTACCTCCACCCCAGAAACAGAGACTGTGGTGCAGTCCAAGCACTTGGACTGCGACAGACAACTTTCTTCTTTAGGAAGAAAAGTCAACACCTGCTTCATTTCACAAGCAGCATCAAACACTCAGCCTTGGGCACTTCCAGGCAAGTCCTGCAAAGTTTTCCAAGTGCACCTTTTAACTCTACTTTTCAATAAAATGTAATTAAACAGCAACCGTTGGCTAGCTGTACCCAAGACATGTAACACCTTAAGGGAATAAATAATCAATGTGTAATACAGGTTATCCAGCAACTGACTCCAATTTGAGGAAACTGGCTACAGTAAGATTATGAACAGCGAGCTGCTTCCTGCAAACTTTACGTGGAGTTCATACTCATTTCCCTCTTTGCCTCTTTCCATTTCTTTCTTTTGATCAAAGTTTCGCCACAGCATCCCACGTAAAACACATTTTGAGGATACAAAAGGTGTGCGTGCCTTGACACTCTGCAGACCAAAACCAGTACGGACAAAGAGCAGCAGCGCTAAGAACCAGTCTCCAGGCACCAACTGCTATTCCCCATCACGAGGCTAAATTGCGTCAGTAGAGTGGTCATGAAAAAATGTATCATGCATAATGCTGCACAGGCAGCAAGGAGGACTATTTGTAGCATGCAAAAAAGGACTGGTCTCCACCGTCAGATTTAACCCAGCCCTAAGAGGCAGAACGCACTGTTCTACTGTCCTCTGGCACCTGGTGCAGGGTGTTCAGAGTGACCAAGGCTGCGCTTTGCAGCACCGCTTATCAGTCAGCCCTGCTAACGGCAGCGCTCTCCAGCTCTCCACGTCTCCAGTATAAGCTCATCTCTGTGCGTGAATGAGCCCAGTGCAACAACCCTTCTGGAGAGATTTTAAAGGGATACTATAGAAATGCAAAAAGCCTGGGGAAACAAGTTTTCTTCTGGATAACAGATCTTCCTTGAATACAGGAATTGCTTCCTGTGCATGGAGGCAGTGCCCCTTAACTCACTGCCATAGAGAAGGTCCATGGACGAATACTCCAGAGTAGCGGTGCAGTGACCAGGAAAATAAGATATAGCTGACTTTAGAGAATACAAATTCAAGCAAGAATCATTGTAAGATGGGAAAAGATGCAGAAATTTCTCCAGAATTTAAAATGCAGTATTCAGTTTTGTGTCTAGTGGCAGTAGGCAAGGCACTGTGCTGAAAAGTTCAGGCCGCTGCCAGGCAGCGCTCACTGGCGCAGCTCCATTAATATGTTAATAACCCTGGCAGGTTTGGGGATAATGGCCTTGCAAGCACAAGGAGAATCTCATTTGATTTTCAGCTGGTTCGCTTTATTCAGGTTGATTTTCTTATTGATCACAAACCTTTGCATAACTTCTCCATAGCCCTACAAAGTGTAAATAATAGTTAACATTTGCCACCCCCACTTTTGTTCCTTCAGCGAGCAGATCCATTCTACAGTGCTGGCCACCTGCACGGTGAGCAGCACCACAGAGAACAAAGAACGCAGACGCATTAAGAGGGAACAGCACTGGACCCTGTATGGCTTCCTCTTACCGAGATCTGTTATTTTCTACATTTCTTTAGAACAACTTATCTTGATCTTATGCTGAAGAGCAGAAACATAGGATTCCAGTATCTTCTCTTAATCTGCTGACAGATGGAGTCAAAGCACAGAAGCAAAAATTCAACTGGTAGTTTACATTTTATGGACTACTGAAGTCTTGGAAAGTGTATGTGAAAACATATACAAGCACTTGCTCTTTTGAACTCTTGCAACTTCCATCAGCATTTTGCCTTCTACAAGAGCCTCACCTGGGTTTCTATGTGCTTTTAACTCCTCATCTCTTCAACTAAAGACTGAAAATAACACTTTATACTATTTAAAAGCTGTAATTTTCAGCGCTTTTTGTGAAGCATAAAGTATCAGTGTCCAACTACTAGTCACTGGCACATTCCCAGCTGAATATTTTTAACCGAAGTTGTAAGGGGAAAGTAAAATAGCAAGAACAGAGCTACAAGACAATTTAGGAATCCCAGCTGCCCAGGGCATATACAACAACAGCTCCTAACCTTTGTTGATTGAGATTACTCCTTAGAGCTCTGCTACTCCCTCCCCCAAAATTAGCTGTTTTTTTTTTTCTTTTTTGGTCACTGAATCAAGATTTATTACAAAAAGACCAAACCTTGGAACTGCTTAATTCCTCACACTGGGTGCTGGCTTTGCTAATGTTGCTTCCACCTCTTCTTTGGCTCTTTCTTGCCCTTGAGGTAGTTTTTTGTGGAATTTCCATGAGATCCACCTCTAACCTTCCTCTCCCCGAAAAGATACACAGAAATATGAATGGCAGCATGCAATCTGTGCAGAGACACAGCACAGAAACTTGCACCTTGCACTCCTTTTCTATGTAAATAATGCAAGGATCCTGCGGGAACATGCCAGGGATTGGAATTTTTAATTAATGGGTCTCTTTAATGTGCAAATCAGGAGCAGATTGCAAATTCTGACTTGCATTGATTATGAAAAACATTAATTGAACGTGCAAGACCCCAAACAGAGGCAACATCTCAAGCCCTGCACTAGACCAGAAGATATGGTGCAAGAGAATACAAATGTATCTTGGAGAAACAGACCACTCCAGGCAACGGCACCTTAGAAATGTAAGCTGTGGGAGTTCATGTGTACAGTGCATTAAACATTAAGCATTTGCACTGTATTCAGAGCGCGGCCACTGTAATTTCAGTATTAAAAGACCACTCAGACTTTCTCCATGGATGCAAAACAGGAATAAACATGAGCTCCATGACCACAGTTTGGTCACCAATTTGTATGTAAAAAGGATGACAGAAAAAAAATCTGGAATATAATTAAAGATTAAAAAAAAGAAAGAAAGAAAAAGTAAGACAGTGCAAACAAAGCAATGCTGTCTCTTTAAACAGAAATTCATCCTATATAAATTATGGCCATAAACTTTTCCTGCAGTGCAGCCTAATTAATTCTTGTTCTATACACAAAGGGAAATGCTGGGTGACAAATGGGTGTGAAGCCTGAAAGCTGCCAGGTCTGCAAAACATTTTCTACTTCAATTTATAAGCAATTTTGCAGTAAATCATCCACCAGAACCTGAGATCTCAGGAATGCAAGACTGTCCAAGGCACATTATATCTTTTTTTTTTTTTTAATTTTTCATAAAAGATTACAAAAATAATAAATTAAACACTTGAGTTTTTGTAACCTCCAATCTCAAAATTTGGGAAACAAGCATGATCAAAAATGACCATTTTTGCTCAGATTTGGCTTTCAAATTGCAACTGTACAGCACATTGCTGTCAACTCTTTAACACCATTATACTCGATCCCTTCGGGAACTTCCCTACCACCACTAGCTGCATGAACAGAAAGTTGTCACATATGAGAGGTACCAAAGATGCAAAGATAAGGAAAGACTGTTTTCCATTTCAAAACATTCATCCTTCCTGTGATCGTGCAATACAAGGTTCTTGAGCAATGGAAGCATTTAGGATAAACTACCAAAAATATTCTGGGACAACTTTCAAAGAGATGCTTGGACTTGTCCAGGGTTCAAAGGCAGCTGGGCACCGAGAGCCCTCTGTGCCCGCCCACCTTCAACAGGCTACCATTTAAACTGAGTTTGGATTTGGGGACCAATTGCTTTGTGCAAATTTACACACCAAATTGTTTCCTCCTATTCACTGAAGACCACAAAAACATGCTCAATTTAAACAAAGTAGCAATGTTCATTTATTTTGCCAATTTGGAAAGAAGTGCTGAAGCTTCCCTAGAAGCAGAGCATCATCCAGTCCAAAACAGTGTCAATGTCATGATCATCCCAAATCTTGACCGAGACTGAAGCATGTTACGCACAATGGAACAGTCTCAACACTCGGTATTTACAAAGTCCTGTCTTCAGCTCACAGTGAACTGGTTAATCTTTAAACTTTCCTGTGTACAGTTCTAAATTTTCCTGGTTGGGGAGTGAGATCTTGTCCAAAAGTTGGTAACACAACCTGGATGACAACTCAAGAGTACAGAGCTGAGTACCCAGCCCATTAGATCATCATTTACAATCAAATAAAAGGCTTATTTTTAAAGAAGCCACTAAGCCACTCAATCAGCTAAAAATTAGGACTATTACTGGAAGTTGATTTATAAAAAGCGAGGTGGCCCTCATAAATCAAATTTGACTCAAGGTTCATCAACTCAAGAAACAGCTTTAAATATGTTATGACATATATTTTTAGAAAAGACTTAGTTTCGCCTACTGAACTGACAGGTCACACTCATGTTATCCAGACAGGAGCTCCTTGAGCAAAGATGTAATCCCGCTCAGACCGCCCATGTGGTAAAGCTCTAGCTCTGTTGATTAGTCATGCATCCCCCTCACACTGCCCAATGCAGCAAAGTGAGAGAGAAACGGGCGTCACATAACACCAAGTATGTTCCTAGCCTTTCATGAGACCTTCCTGTATGATAAGTTTCTTCCTCATTTCATGCTTGGTACATTGTAACTTCTGGTAAGAGCATCTTTGCATAGCAGTGAAAGGTATCTGCATCAGACAATAGTACAGCTCATCAAAAATGAATATTTATCGTAACCTACTTTACCAAACAATTACAGACTACGCTAAGAAAAAGGAAATTTAAATGTGGCCCCATAGAGAATACTAGAAAACACTAAACAAGTGTAGTAATACCAGAATGTTCCTAAATTCGTTACTGTTAAGAATAATGCATACAGTATCATAAATTCATACTGCACTACCTGTATGAACTGAGTTCCAGCCCTACGTAGATGCAACTACCTCAGCTCAGACACATCCACATCAGAATGTCCTTCCTGTTTGTCAGGCTAAGCTTTTCCTCCGCAAACTTCATGCAGATCCCTCCAGCTGTACCTCCTTGCTGTCTTCACACACTGGATACATGAACACGTTATCAGGAACATCAGAGTATGCCGCTGCAACTTTTCCTGCCCAGATTATGAAAAGAAGATTGGGAGGGAATCACAGAGCAGCTATTAACCATGGATTTCCCTTTAACATTCTGGACAACTGAAAGATTAACCTCTCTGCTGTACTGTGTACTGTATTATACTCCATGTTCTTGGACATATTTTGCTTATGGGAAATATCAAAATGTCAACCATTGTTTCTGTTAAAGGTCTTTAATGATATTGCATTTTAGACCTGTAATGAAACATGGTGCTTGGTGCAGTTTGTAATGCATCTCATTAAGTACATTAATAACATGCATTTCACTGAAAGGTCATCTTAGTATTATTGGGAGCTTGCCTTTTTTCCTAAATCACTTTGTTTAAAGCAGCAGAGCTAATTTTATATTTTAAAGTATCTCACCTGCTGTAACTCCAGATAAGCTGATTAGCTACTGTGTGCAGATCAAGTGGAAGCCATAAGACGATAGTCAAAAGTTGGTGTAGAGGGAAGATTCAGGGTCAGGTTTTAACTATGGCAAAAGTTCCTAATCCAGTTTAAGCTGACTTGTGCCAGCCTAGGCCAAAATTTCACAGTGTGAAGGTATCACTACAGCACACAAGCTGGAACACCATGAGGTTGAACAGACATACAATCAGCACCAAACCAGACAGGTCAGATCACATTTCTGCTGTTTCGCACGCAGGGTTGTAGACACCACTACAGTGTTTCGTACCAACTGGATTAATACCAGGAACTTCTCAGAATCCTCCAGGATATCACAGGGTGTTTCCCTAGAGAGCTGAAATGCTCTGGAAAGTAACCGACCAAGTATTTCAAGAATGAGAAAGAAGAAATGTACATGAAAGAAACACCAACTTGCCAATTTTTAAAACGCCACTGGGCTTATCTTAGTTATCCAAAAATCACTGAAAGAACACTCTTCAAAGTTCATTAATTTCTGAATAGTGGGCACAAAAGAACAAGCTATGTATAAACATCGTCATCTGTGTGATTTTTGAAAGAAAACAACAAAGTCATAACAGGGGAGAAAAAAAAAGATACCAACCGACACTTGTAGTAGTTTACATTAATTCCTAAGGATGACAAACCAGACATTTGATCTCCCTATACATTTACCTGAACACCAATACAGAAGATGTCCAATTCCATAAATTAAATAGATCCACAACCCACTGAAGTTGAGGACTTTGTACTTATCAGCTGTTGTGTGCACATTATATTTGCTGTACTGGAGAATCTACTACCAGTCTCATCAGGTCAATATCACTAATAGTGTTCCTAAAAAATTAACAGATGACACAGCTCCTAGCTGAAAGGATACTTGCTGTTGATTTGATAGCACAGGCCCTCTCCTTTGTGCTGCATTACTTCTGGTTAGGGCAAGTCTTTGCATTCCCTGACCCAGCACAAAGCTGGTACCACGCACCACGAGGTGTCTCTGGACAAAGCAGCATCCCAGCTCTGCACCGAACACCAATAACCAAACCAGTCATTTCTAAGATCCAGCAGGAAACTTGCATTCAAGCCTCATGTAAACTGGAAGTGAGGGCAGGACCCAAGCTGAGACTCACCAGCACAACATAAGTGACAAGACTGGTCACCAACACAGACCAACTAATCATATCTATGTGGATGACAGGTGGCATTGTCTTTGTCTGGGGTAGAAAACTCTTTTTGTTTTATGTTTGTAAAGGACCTAATTAATGATTAAAGCAATACAAACCCACAATTAATACTGATGCTAAAAATGCACACAACTCAAAGCCCTCACTTTCCCATTAATGCTTCCCCACATAGCAACATGTTGGCTACAGCAGAGTTTACCCAAAGTAGAAAGATTAGAGAATTGTTACCATTCTTGACAGCATTGTCAAATTCTTGTCCACCTTCTTTTTTAAAGATTGGAAAAGTATCTGGCTGTGGAAGCCGGTTAGCTGTTAGGAGGACTTTCTGCATCTTGATTCTCCCTTCCAATAGTTGATCCCACAGTGCTTCATAAGAGAAAGAAAAGAAAACATTAGTTTCACAAGCCAAAGCACTTTTCCTTCACCATCCTATGATGCTGTCTGCAATTCTGTGAATCACAAAAATCATCTCTTTGCTTTGCTGTTCAAAAGGACATCCTGCAAATGCAGATTTTTGTCTAATGGGACAGACAGAAACTACATTCAGCATTATATTCCAGCAGGAAACAGGAGTACCAGCATCACTGCACAGTACTAGCAGTGTAGGAAGTCCCCATCCCCACCAATACTACAAGTATATTCAGTACTGTGTCAATTAAGCCAGTGAATAAATACACTTCATAATAGCTAAATTTTGTATCAGCAGTGACACCAGTTTGCATAGCACACCTGGCAGAAGATTTGCAAATGATTAGGGCTGCTGTAGCATACATGTGCAGTGTGCTAACAGCATGTTATCATGCTGAAGTGGTTCCTAACATGGCCAGCTTCTCTAGTGTCAGCAAGATGAAAGTATTGTTAAAATACAAAGCAAACATGTATATACCTAACTGGTTCTTCACAGCTTTTCCCTTTTCTACTTCTTCAACCACTTGTCCTTTTGAGAATGTCATCATCCCTCCATCATCCTCGCTCTCTTTGGTGTCTTTTATATTGTCATGGTTTTCATTCTGATATTTTTCCTCATCACTTGCTTCTTCCATGCTGGCATCATCTTCATCTTCCCCTTCACTGCTTCCTACATCATCCATCCCCTCTGTAAATTTCTCAAAGTCGGTGATGTTCTGGGAACTGAACTTTGGCGCCTCGAGCTTGACAGACAAATCTGTTTCCTTCTCTTCATCGTTTTCCAAGTCATCTTCCTGGTCACTGCCAGCACTGCTGGGTTTCTCCTTTGTTTTACTGCCTAGGCTGCCCTCATCTTCCGAATCTTCACTGCCGGTGGAGAATTCATCTAATGCTTCTTCAGCTAATAATTAAAAGAGAACAAAGTTATTAAATTAACAGCAACAACTGCCACTCTGCAATATGTATCATCAAATAGGTACTGGCTGGGGCTGAGCTCCAAGCTCTGTTTCAAGTACAAATCTGGGCATGTTACTTTTTGCTTTGGCCAACGGAAACTAAAGGAAACACGAGGCCACATCCACAAACAGATCTCAGCTCACATTTTCTTCAGCAATGATTAGTAGATCCACAGGTTACCTGACAGCCTTTCTCATGAAACAACGACATGATAAGAAAACAAGGTGGTCAAGACTTGATACAGATGTCTCTACAGTGAGAAACTGTACAAACGTGCAGTCCCCAAAATACATTAGCTTAAAAATATCATTTTTTCTTTTTCTCCACACAGTGTTCGGTCAGTGCTCTGGCTAGCCTCACCTTACCTCTTTCTTCAATCTGTAGAAGTAGACCTCCTCTTTGGAATTTCCCCTTCCCTTAGGCCAAAAAAATAAGGCCTGGGCTTCAGGAAGGCACTTTAAAAAGGTGTCCAATTTAGTGCACCTGTTTATTCCCTGTAACAGGGATCTAACATTTCTCAGCTCATTTCAGATGGCACCAACTTAGTCTAAGGTGCTAACATTAGATTTGAAGTAGTCTCGTGAAAAGGGGAAAGAAATGTCATTTCTTACCAGATCCTTCTTCAGACAGAGCATCTCCCCAGAGCTCTTCTTGCAAGGCTTTGCGAGATGTGGCTTTTCCAATGTACCTTTTATCAGCTGCCAGGAGAGAGGCTGAAGCTTTTTTCCGTATATTACCAACAGGGAAAATGTCATCTGCAGTTTCATCCTCAAATTTGTCAATCACTTTAGCAACTGTAGCTGCGGAGAGAAAAGAAGGGGGGGTCTAAACTGAACTGAATTTCAAACTACAAGAACTAACTGCAAAGAGCAGCCATCCTTCTCAAAGGAAAATTCTCCTCACGCTCTGCAAATAAAACTGTGCTGCAAAGGCAAGCTGGATGGCAACACAGCTTCATATAAGACTTCAGGATCTAGAGCTAGCACACTTCTTTCCCTAGTGAAGAAAAGACAGCACACTAATTCTATGCGATGAGAAGAAAGGTTGCTGGGGAACCAAAGGCAGAGAGAACGCCTCAAAGCTGGACTTTGTTTAGATCAGCACCAGTCCTGTCCAGAAACTACTGAATGAAGTAATACTTAAGATCCAGCAGAAAAGACAGACAGCTCCAAGGGCACTTTTCAGAAAAAAATCCTGCGACATCTCCATGGCTAGACATGCTCTCACACCTTCCACTGCCAGGTTAATCTTTGCAGGAAGAAGGGTGATGTTACATGAACGGATCGATTCCGAAACACCTCTCTCTGCACTTCTGACTTCTCCATATATGTTTGGTACCACAGGGCTCACCTGCAATACAGAGGTGAACGTTTATTACCAAATGCCAAAAGAAAAATGCTGAGTTCATTTTTCTGAAGCCCTCACATGGATCCCTGAACATCATGGGAGCCTCCTGAGAAGTGTGGTCCTCTGGGTGGAAGACTCAGCAAAGCTAGAATGCCTTCACTTCATGCTGACAAATCAAAGGAGGAAAAACTCCAACTCAGATGCACTTTGGCCTCTTGAGATATGTATTTTTATATATAAAATGCACAAAAATATGTAAACATTTTAGAATGGCTAAGCAGCGAAAGTAATTTCACTATGATTGTTATTCCCTTTCATACCCTTCATCTCCAGGACACAGGGATGAAGTATTCCAGCAAAGAGAACTCATCATACTATATTTCCTCCTTATTTTCATTCATGTGTGAGACTCCCTATATGCAAAATTACAGGGTTAGGATTGTTCAACCAATTGAGTGATCCAACTGGCTGAACATCGCTAAGTGCTCATTTTAATGTGTGTTTGCAAACGTTAATGTCTCACATACATTGCTTACTTGTGGGGGGGAAGGTTTTTAAACCATGACAAGTCACCAGGGATGATGTCTTATTTCATCACTCAACAGATGCTGAACTTCAAACTGGTGAAAGAGAAATCAGGAGTCTCCCAAAATGGCTTGGGCTCAAAGTCGTTTTGTGGCGTTGTGAACACAAAGGCAAGTTCTACAGACTCCTCGTTTTGAGACAAAACTTACCCTGACACAACAGGCTTCAAACACCTCTTAGGAGCCAGCGCAGGACACCACAGCCAGGAGCCCACGCGCTGCCCACAGCGGCAGCCAAGGGGAAGGCTGCGTGTCACAGAACACCCCACCGTTAAGTGGTAGTACGCCTGCCATCTTCGAGGAGGCCGTCCTCCTTAACACAGAGCAAGTCAAAGATCTGGTAAAAATGCAGGACATGCCACTAGGTTCACTAGGAGCCACGTAGCTGTTCCTAACTCACATGTAGAAACGTGCATTGTTTCTACTAGTCTCACAATTTCTAAATTTAGATGTTCCAACCAAGATACAGCTACGGATAACAAGAAAGTCCCTGCCCTGAAAAGCCTCCAGTCTAGGTGAGACTCGAGAGAGGCTGCAGAGGGCTCAAGGAGACGCAGTGAGGACCACAAGGTCTCCACGCGTGTCTCCCAGTCACCAGCATGTGACAAAGTCACTCATCGGAGCCACCAAACCGTGTGGAAACGGCCACGGTGACGTTCCCCCCCCCCTCCCCCCGCGCGGCACGAGCGAAGGCAGAAACGTTGCGAAAATCACTTCAAAAATCACTTCAAAAATCACCCCGGGGAAGGGGGGAGGGGGGGGCAGAGCCGCCTCCGTGCCGCGGGGTTTGGCCGCTTTCCCGAGGGAGGCGTCCGGCCGGGGCCGGCGGGGGAGCCGCGCAGGGAGCCGCGCAC
>PTFA01000132.1:58253-71149 GCA_003342895.1 Casuarius casuarius
GCCCCGGCGAGCGCGGGGGTCGGCGGGCGGCACCTGCCCGCGGCGGGGGGTGCGCTGACGGCCGGGCCGGGCCCGTCGCCATCGCCGGGGCAGGCCCAGGCCCGGCGGGTCACCATCTTCTGGGCTTCGCTGCCACCTTGGTCCGCCCCTCGGCGAGCGAACCGCCCTGGCTAACGTGCACGGGGGGGGCATAAACAATAATCAATAAACAATAAATAATCAATAAACGCCAAGCCTGCGAGCCCTGGGTCACATCACAGCCCCTTCCTCGCCGCCGTCCCCCGCCGCTGAGCCAGGGATGGCGACACAAATCGCCCTTGCGAGAGTGAATGTTTGCAAAGCGCGGCTGGAAAAGCAGTGATGAGCTGTATGAAAGCAAAGTGGTGTGATACAGTACAAAATACCACTGCTATTAAAAAGAAGTGCTTGAATTTCTTTTTTTTTAGTGCTGCTAAATGCACAGAATTGGATTGTTTTCTTGCCACCTATATTAAAAATGTTGCGGTGTCTACGTGAGGTCCCTGCTAGGCAAGGCTAGACCGTGGCACCAGAACCGGGCCTGTCCCAGAGATTTGGGGCAGCATTGGGGCTCCCGGGAGGCACCTGCAGAGCCCTGGCCTCCGAGTAGCCTCTGCAAAGCGGCGCGGGAAGGGTGGCCCCGCGAGCCAGCTAAGGGGAACGAGCCAGTTCGGGTGCGACGGCTTCGGTTTCGCTCGCTCGCGGTTTCCCCTGCCGGCTCTTCGGGGTGGGGTGGCCTCCAAACAGACCCGGCCTTCTGGCGCCGCAGGAGGCGGCGGGCGGCAAGAGGTCCTGCGTTATGAGGGAGAACGGACCCAAATCGGCATTTCGGGTCTGAATATCAAGGGCCTAAGCTTCATGTCAGCCCAGGAGCAACTTAAGAGGGTCGAGTTGGACCCCGATATTAGCGCTTTCGGCCGTGGGCGCGTGGTGTTGCCTGGGCTGCAAACTTCAGGCAGGCAACTGGCTCTAGCCCTGCTCCGGCAGCTCGGGAGGCTGCTTGCTCATCCCCGTCTTCTTGTCAACACAAGGCTCTCCCCACTGCTTATCTGCTTTTATATGCTATAAAAATTAATCCAGACACGGCTGCTAATTAGCATGCAGAAACGTGCCGGCCGGGCGGCTGGGGCGGCGTCGCGGTTTGCTCCCTTACGCCGGGATCCGGTTTTATTCCCCCGAAGCGGACGTGTTCAGTGCAGCCGGTTGTCCTACAGAGGGCAGAGGAATATCATTAATTACCATTTCCTCCAGCAGCCTCTGCAGTTCGTTGCTAGCTACCAACTTCAAACGGGGGCTTTGCTGAATCCTGGGGGGCGGCGGAGGTAGAGGAAGGCTGGGGAAAACAAAAAAGCATCCTGCCCCCCATTTTCCTTCTCAAAAACCCTCCTGACTCTCCCTACAAAATTGTGTGACACTGTATTATAAAGACAATATACAATTAAATTTATATTTTAAAAAACCCTAATGTTTACTGAAAATACACATTTCCATTGCAGACAAAAACCCTTGGATTTTATGCTGTCATTTTCAATCCTCTTTCAACTTTTGGGGGGGTGAAAAAGATGCAAATTTCTTATTGTAAATGACATGACTGAGAGCTATAACACTCTGCGTTATATATTACATTGGTTTGCCATTGCTGCAGCAACATAAAATTAAGCACTGCTATGGTATTTGTTACTAAGACATAATTTTATAAAACAGCACATGCATATAGTTCTTCCCTGGCTTTGCTTCTATTTTTTTTCTTTAAGGTTAGTAGGCATTTTTGTTTTCGGAATAGAAGATGCCATAATAAAGGAAGGGAGGAGCCTGGAGAAATAAGTCTACAGAAAATTAAGCAGCAGGAACAGGTGCTTACCTGAACAGTTACTTGGAAGTACTCAGCTGACCAACGAACTACTGCCAATAGCCCCATGCATAGCTGCGTTTTCAAACCTCTGCAGTTTACAGAGTGAAAAAGGGATGTTTTCTACCCTAACCTAACAAATAATAAATAGTCCCATCAATAAAGTGAGAGAGGCTTTTAGAGATGGTTATATAGAATGTGCCCAATATAATTTATAAAAAATACACAGAGAGTCGCATGAGTATTTTTCAGTAAAAAATCAGCTTCTTGAATTTTCGTCACTCACTTCAGTGAGATCAGAATCTCGCCCATTGAGATTAATGGGACTATTGTTCAGTATAAATCTCAAATCCAGCAATGCATTAAAATTCTTGTACAACTGTAAACATGAGGGGTCCTGTCAAAGCTTATGGACCTGTTTTTCTACCCTGCATCAGTCATTTACATCAGTGCAAAACAAATGTGAACAGACAAAAATCGCTATACAATCAGCGCAGCGTACACACAGCATGTACGTTCCCTCGCCCTTCTGCGACAGGCAGCGCGTGGTGTGCAACCACGGTCAGACCCCGGGGCCTCTGTGCACCCCAAAAATGACTCGGGTAACAGCTACGTAGGGGCTGCTACCGGCAGTCCAAAGCGCGAGCAGTTGTTCGTCGCAGATTTTTGTTAAAGGGATTGAGTCAATAAAACAACATCAAACAGAAAACCCACAGTATTAAAGTCATGGATTGTTAAAATATTTTACCAATACAGTCTCCCTCTTTACTGTTTATTCTTTCTCTTTTGCCTTTTACTTAGCAGGATAATTAAATCAGACTCTCAGACTTGGTTTTAATTTCTGGTTCACATGCCCTCAAACCATGCTGCTGTGGTTCGCACTCCTAATCGTGCAGGAGAGTATTTGTATAAAAATTATATCACTACATTTTAATTTAATTTTTAAGACAATCATGAAAGCCTTTTATGCATCATAGTAAGTTCCGTAAAATCCTCTGCCTGTTTGTAAACTATAAGCACAAGTCATCAAACTAACTGATATAATTTCTCTGGCATTTTTCTTCTTAATTTTACTTTTTATTTACATGCTTATTTGGTAAAATGAAAATAACACCCTAAACACATAACAGATAAACAAGTGAGTTTTGAATAGTCTGTACTCTTAAAAAAATCTTTTAATTTCTCATACTTGGTTTCCTTTGCTGTTGTGATGTATTTGTGGAGCTTGTCATCTTTTAGGAAACTGCCACGTTAGATGGTGGCTTTAGCAATGAGAGACTGTATCGTACTTGTGTGTCTGTATAATTACATATTATTAATAACAATCAATTTTTCAGAGCATTTCTTTACTTAAACATAAAAAAACAAAGAAGCGTGTTGGAAATGTAAAGCCATCCAGACAACCACGCTGAATAATTTACTGCTCATCTGCCGAACCATCCGCGTTCGCCAGCGCTCGGCGCCGGGCTCCTACCTTGCGCGACGGCGCGGCGGGGGCAAGTGGGGCTGCGGTCTGCGCGATTCCCAGAGAGCCGCAAGAATTACGTGCAGCCGAGTCACAGCCACTGAATTTAATTGAATTGCATTATCCACAGCAGAATTTGACCCACATACGGAGGACAGCATAGTGTCCCAAAATAGCTACAAACCAGAGCTGAGCTAGTTCTATTTTTCCAACATTTTGGCTAGTAAATGTCATTTCACCAAACCAACCTTTTTCATTTAGTCAGACTATTTCATTTTACAATTTTTTTTTAATCAGCAACACAATCTGCCAGTAAAAAAGGGGGAGAAGAGAAAGAAGATGAGGGGAAGCAGAAAAGAGAATATAGGAAAACCCTTCCACTGAAAAAAAAAAAAGAAAACAGAAAACATAGATGTGTATATATGTATAAAAAATCTTTCCCTAAAATATTTATTATTTTTCCTCCATGTTTTTATTTACTTGAGTATTTCTGATATTCCTAACCCATCACTCATTCAAAAAACACATCTTAATTGATTTCAAGACTTAATCAACCCTTAATTGTTCCTCCAGCTAAAAATACAATGAATATAGTTTATATAATAGATGCAGGCCCTAAAGATGCTTTTAGCAGACAGGCGTTTTAAAGGCCACCCAGACACAATTTAAAGACTAGGAGAAAACCTTTTCAGAGAGAGCAGAAGTCTGTTTGGGATGGAGAGACTCCCTCAGTGCGGAGCACACGCACACTCCTCAGTGCAACAGAAAAGACCGAATACAGCATCTCTTCTTGAGATGCTAAGCACAACTGTCCGCGGTAGTTTCTGTCGTACGGTTCACCCTTTCCCACTCACCACAGCACCCAAGCCGGTGTTCAATTCTGTGAAAGTCAGGGAGGATGTTTTCCAGCTTATATTTAAGCACGTCTATAGGATCTGTGTTGCATTACTATTCCCATGCCATATATAGACCTTTCAACAAAATCGCAGTAGACCTGTGTTGCAAATGTGGGCCTCTCAGATTAACAGCATTAAATACTTCCTTCCAGACAGTTAGCGATACTATCAGCCCCTTTAAAGATTCAGCTTCTGCAGGAGGCAAGCTTATATTAAAACCAATCAGGCAAAAATTCTTATGGTTGCCAAAAACGCCCTCCAAACATTGCACCAACGATAACCAAAGCGTAGATGCTCCTGCATTTGAAGACAGCCTGTAACAGAAGACTACAGAGATAGCAACTGCACCGCTTCTCCCCGAGGAGCACTGCACAGAGGGCCGCGGGATGCTCGCTGAGAACCGGCAAGTGATCTGCATAATAAAGACAACTGCACGCCTCTAATTCGGCGATGCCACGCACAAACGGTGAACACGCTGCACCGAGAAATCCCTCGTCCTGAGAGCACCCTGCCTTGTTGTGATGCCAGTTACAGTAATTTCAAATACAAAGAAAATTGACTAATTTCAGCTAACTGTAAGGCCACAGCTACTCTTCAATGTTTGTATTAAGTTGCTGTGTTTAATGGAAGAAAAACTCTTCAGGCAGCAACAAACTCAGCTTTGTAAGCAGGACCCCGTGGTGTATGACTGAAAACACCACTAACACTGCTCAGAAAGGAACACAGAAGAAAGAGCAATCCCAAAAGGATTTGTAATTAAAGTAGGCTGAAATCTTTTTTAAACGGTCCCATTAATTTCAGTTAGCTCTTCATGAATATTTTGCTGTCGTCAGAAATCCTGAGCACCCCGGTACAGAGGCAGACACGAATAAAAGACTTTCCAAATCCCTTCCTAATCTACCTGGCAAACGTCCACTTCCCCAGCCCTGCGCCCTGCTCCTTTCCTGCTCGCAGCTGCACAGCAGCCGGAATTTAAGGGCACATATCAATTGTTTAATCTTAACGTATCTGACGTTATATACTAGTCTGTATACAAGGGCAGTAACAGAAAGGGAGGTTGCAATTTCTTATATTTAATATTGTAAGAACATGCAAAGCTTAAATAAAGCACTGTTGCTCGGGGAGAAATTCCAGCCTACGGCAAAAGGCATTTTTCCTAAGAGGACACTGCAGTATCTGCCACTTCCTGGAATGGCAAAAGTATGTAAATCACCGCTGATATTTTTAAATTATATTTATTTATAGATTTGTATCATGTACCCATCACCCAGCATCTGGGTACACATACACATATTAAAATAATATACATCATTTGTCTACAAATCATAATTTAAGTACATTCTTACTCCTGGGATACAGCTCTTTACAAATCCCCTACCGTTCCCCAAGCAAAGGCCTGAGTAAATAGATAATAGAAATGACTGAAGGAAAAAGGGAACCGCGGAGAGGAGTGTCACGCAACGATAGCATCGTGAACACGGTGGGCAATCCGTTTGTGCCAAAAGCGGCGTTGCGCGAATGCCGGACATTCGTGGCATTTCAAAGACACCTTGATTATCCTTAAAAATACCTCCTTCGTATAGATTAGCTTAATGCAGTAATACTTACAACATTTTCCTCGTGCCTTTTTCTTAGTAAACGTTAAATGGTCTTAAACATGGGATTTGCAAAAGCCTTCAGTCTCGCACATCTAAATACCGGGCCTCCCTTATCGGCGAGAGGAGGGCTAGGCACCGCTCCCCGTGGTGACCCCGGGGACGCTCGGGGGGACGGGTGGGCCTGTGCGTGCTGTCACGTCAGCGGGCTGCGCTTTCTGCTGGGATACAGCAACAAGGTGAAGGTCACCGAAACCAGAAACGGTCAAGGACGGAAAAAATCAAACGAGAACAAATGCTTCTAAAAACACATTTGAAAATTCATTGCACATACGTGTGGTTGCATACATGTCATGTCTCTTTTTCTGCATTTAAAAAATAATATGCACACGTAAAGCTAATCCCCGCCGCCCGTATTTGCAGCGGGCCTTCTGCAGACCTCTATTCACCCGAGTAATGCTACCGAAGTCAATGGAAACGCTCTTGTAAACAAGGACTTACAAGAACCCGACGCCACAATGATTTCTAAAGGAGTTTTGACTGTGCAATTGTTGCTGGATTAGGGTCTTCGGCAGCCCCGCGCTCGCTCTGAGGAGCGGAGAACGGAAACCCGCCGAGCGCTGGGGCCTCCCCGGAGCCGGGAAACCCGACACACGCGCGGCCCCGAGCAGGGCACCGCTCCTCCGCGGACACCTCGAGACGGCAGAACTCCTACGGGAGCGAGCGGGATCTTTGGGGGAAAAAAGACCCAACGACATCGGCTGTCCTCGGTCTCTTTTATAAAACAGTGACCTAAACTGAACTAGCTCACACCTCCACGTAAATAAACATGGAATAAACTGTTACAAATAGCTTGTTACAAAAACAAAAAAAAGGAAAGAAGAAACAGTTGGCAGACGTGATTTCCACAAATAATGCCTATTTGGTGAAGTTCTCATTTAAAATAATGGATTCGACAATGAAACAGCAGCATAGACCAGAAGCACAAGTAGCAGTATTTATAAATAGCATTGGCCCAGTTAAGTAAAAGTTTATAATAAATAGATCACCCATTATTTTGCTTATATAAATGCAAAACAGAGCAAAAATCCCATACCAACAATATAAAAGATAAATAAATGAGTTAGACACGGAGCCCATGAGTTTAAGAAGTCTCCCCTGTATTTAATAAAGCATGATTTTTTTAGAAACACTAACAGATCCCTTGCAGATAGTTTTTATCTTTATATTATTATATAAGACATTTTGTGTTTAAAGTGAACTATTGCTTCATCTAGATGGCCCCTCTGCTGGGCGTATAAACTAGGCTGTGAACAAAATAAGAAATCACGGCTGAAAATTACAAATCATACAACTTTAAAGCATTTTGATTTTTCCCTCAATCTGAAGAAATAAATAATTGAATTGCTGAGAATGTAGAAGTCTCCATTTTACAGCAAATTTCTGTGTCTACTTCAAATAAAAAAGAAATCAGCCAGAGTCACAACTGGTTGAGAGACGGGGGAAAATATGCAATTATACTTCATCCTGTTCTATTATCTCAGCAGGTGGAAAATATTTAAATTAGTGACTTTTTAAAACCAAACCTAATTCTTTACTTCTAATACAGGTCAAAGTAATCTCGGAATCAGTAAGAATTCTGCCTTTGAAGAACCGAATGTTTGGGATGCTGCAATAATTTATAACCAAAACATTAAATCTGTAATTGCACAAGGTTTCAGAATTTTTTGTTTCCTTTTTCTCCAAGAATATTAGTAAGTGTCTAGTGCAAAGCAAAATATTCTTCCCCACTGCCCTCTATAGAACTTCATATATACCAAATGCTATAAAACAATGGTCTCTGTATCGGCTCTGAAAAAAGGATTAAAATTACTTCCATGACATTGAGGTTATGTTGTCTTCCAAACCATTCCATTAAAAAAAGGATTACCTTTGGAGAATTAATTTAACTACAAACGGATCAGTTTTAAACCACACATTTGCACGTTTCTGACATTCATAATACATTTTTGTTTATGAATAAAATGATCATTTTGAATATGTTTTATCACGGACCTAGAATGAGCTACTATATTTAACAATTTGATTAGTTTCCAATTCTGTAATTTCATGTAGAGATTAACATATTATTTCTATTTTACCAGTTGAGTCTGCAGATGTAAAAAAAAGGCTGAAACTACAGATAACTCCTATCTGCATTGACAACAGGGTTTAGACTTCTACCAAAGCAAAATAGATATACAGTATCAGTATAGTGGATAATTTTTTTTCAGGGCTATTTTACTCAAGAGAATCCATTTAAAATTGCTTAAAACATCAAATGAAACACAAGTTATCTAAACATCAGATTTTCTAATTTTATTAAAAATGCACAAATTTTATCCAACATGTTTTCTTTCATACAGTGAATGGTCTAATATGCACTGGAGGTCACACAAGCTTAGGTTTATTAGAACAATAAAAGACATATGAGAAATTTAATATATAAAGAAAAAAGTAGCAGCTGTTGACTGCATATTTGACCATAAAATTTAAATATTTTGGACTTTTATTTTAAAGACACAAAAATAAAACCTGTGTGGGTCTATATAAGTCATATTAACAATTCCATGAATGTTCAACAGGACTAAAAATTAGCAAAGATGTCTGTCTGTTTTTTTAACCTTGTAACACTTTTTAAACACTTTCTCGGGTTGCTGGTGCGAAGCACCTTACAGTATTTGTGCTATATATTTACTTTATTTGGCAACTGTCTGGGTTTCGTGGGTTTTTTCTTTGCCTTCTGTAAACAACACCTTTTACAAACTAGCACAGTGAACCACAAGCCCTGCAATCTGTTATAACATCTACAGAAAAGAAAAGGAACTATTTTGGTTGGTTGCTCAAAATATTTTGCTTTTGAACAAGAGGTTCTAAAACAGGATTTATTAGTAAAACATTGAACTCCTGAATTTAACATTAGACGTAAACAGTTGACTGTTTTTAGTTCAATAGAGTCTTTTTGTTTAGCTTTTCTCTCTCTTTGTGAAGGTAGAATACTTTCTGTTTGTTTGTTTTTTCAAGTCACTTTCGTTAGAGGTCTGGTTGGCGACCTTTGCTAGGATGAGGAGGTTTTGTATGTGTAGCTTTGTGAAGGTAGAAGAGTTGGTGCTGAGGGCTTAACATTTAGTATTTGCTATTTTGGAAAACAAAAAAAAAAAAAAAGGAAAAAGAAAGTTGTCCCACCTGATATTCAGCAGGCTGAAATGGCTGAAGCTAAAAAGAGTTTCTTCTTGTTGAACTTTCTGAGAGACAAAAATTAACAAACAGATTCATAATGCCAGAACCATCCTTAACCGGGAACGCTAGAGTTCTTGACGCTTTTTCCCCCTTTTCCTCGACCTTTCCTTCCTCCAATGACTATACGTTTAAGCGAGAAGTTTCTAAGGATTGTGGCTCCTGGGATGACATCCGCCAGGGCGCTCACGCTCGGGCCGTCCTTCGGCAGGCAGCACGTTACTGTACAGCTTCCCAGTTCCTTTGTCAGTGGCACAAGAAGTCCCTTGTCCGTGTGTCTGTTACAACCCAACGTGACGATTGTCCTGGTCTCTAGCAAAGCTTCCTTGGAGCGGCTTGGCTCAGTTCGGTCCCAAGGTAACATGTCTTAGGGCGGGAAGGTGTTATATTGATTCGTTTCTGTACACCGTAACAATAAGCAGACTAGATGATCATCACTTACTTAGACCCAGTTTGTGTTAAAGCTACCACACAGCCGCTTCGTTCATTTCTGGCGGATGGGACAAGTGATTGCCGTAGTTAGCACCACCGTTGACGGATATCGACGAAAATGGAGGGCTGGGGCCAAAAACCTCGGCGGACATGGAGTGCAAGGAGCCGGGCAGGTTGGGCTCGGGGCTGGGCGAGTCTCCCGGCGGGTGCGACATGATGTCGGTGAAGCGCTGAGCCTCGCTGGAGGGGTGGTGGCCGGGCAGGGGGTGCTCCATGGCCCCCAGCGGGGTGCCGGACGGCCCCGAGGAGGGCACGAAGGGCAGGTCCACCGGCGTCTGCGCCTGCGACGAGGGCGGTCCTTGCGGGAAGAAGTCGTAGTTGCTCCCGGGGCCGTAATACTCGCTCTGGTAGTCTGGCGGACGAGGAGAGACGGAGGGAGGGTGACGCACAGGCGAAGTGGCCGGGGAGCGAGAGCGCTGCGGCAGCGGGGGGGCCGGGCGCCGCACAAGGGGACGCGGAGCTCGCCGGCGCCCGGGGGGGCTGTGCCGCCGGCTCCGGCTCCGTCCCCGCGCGGGACCCGGGACCCCCGCCCGGCTGCGCCCCTCGGCCGCAGCGGCGTTTGGGCACCGAAGCGGCCGGCGCTGCAAAACCGCCCAGCCCCGCAGCGGAGCGGAAACGCCGCGGCCTGGGCGCAGGGGCAGTGCCGCACGCAGGGATGTGCAAAAGCGGCCCAAAAATGCAGCGCTGAGCCGGGGCCAGGCGGGGCACCCTGGGGTGCATGCATTGGTGTGCGTGTGTGTGTGTGTGCGTGTGTGTGTGTGCATGCATTAAAGCAAGGCGGTGTTTGCACATCAAAGGGAAAGGGCGCGAGCGCATCTCCGCGGGACGCGCAGCGCAGCCGGGCTCCCTCGGGGCGCGGGGGGCGCGGAGCGGTACCCACCTCCGTAGAAGGAGAAGGGCCCGTTGGGGATGAGCTCCCCGGGCTCCAGGCGGTCCACGAGCGGCCTCATCCTGCGCGGGCTGCGGAAGAAGGCGTGCCGGCGGGCCCCCAGCGCGCTCAGCTGCTTCATGCGCCGCTCCTTGGAGCGCCGGTTCTGGAACCAGACCTGGCCCGGCGGGCCCAGGGCCGCCGTCAGGGGCTGCGCGGCCCCCCGCGCCCCTGCCCCGGGCAGGACCCCCCCGAGCCGCCCCCCCGAGCCGCCGACCTTCCCCTYGCCGCCTCTCCCGCAATCGCGACGGGCCCCGATCGGGCGCCGGCCGCGGCTCCGCGGAGGCAGCTTTCCCCCGCTCCCCCCTCGCGAACGCGCAGCGCCGCGCAGAGCCCCGCGCAGCCGCCCCTGGGCGCGCAGCTCGCCGGCTGCGGGTCAAGAGTGATTGAGTTAATTCTTATTGCCCTGACAAGATTACTCCTAATTACCCTCACACTGAGACTCTCCAATCTAACCTCGTCCTTAATGGTCCTTTAACCCCCCATTACCCCCAGCGCTGCGGGTTTATAAACCTTTTAATAATTCCAGCGCATTGTCATTCTTATTTATCCATTAACCCCTCACATTTATGGTTATTAATTCCGATACCATTTGCAGCTTTTATAGGAGTTTTTTAAAAGAAAGCAGCTGGCCGTGCCCGCGCCGTCCGTCCGTCCGTCCGTCCCCGCGGCCGCCGGGCTCCCGCCGCGCCGGGAAGGGCCCAGACGGGGCGGCGCTGCGCGGGTCGCGGAGCGGCTTGTAACCGCAGCGGCGAGGGAAAGCGCGGCTCTGCGCGGGCCGGGCGCTGCGAGGGGGCGCGGGGCCGGCTCGCCGCTTTCCGCAGGATCCCGTCCGTCCTGCCCGTCTGTTCTCCCCGTCCGTCCGCCCCGTCCGACCTCCCTGCCCGCGCCGCGCCGCTCTGCTCTGCGCTGGGCGCGGCGCTCCGCGGCCGCGGTACCTGGATGACCCGCATGTTGAGGCCGGTCTCCTGCGCCAGCTGCTCGCGGATGTGCCGCGTGGGCTTGGGGGTGGCGGCGAAGGCGGCCTTGAGCGTCTCCAGCTGCTTGGCCTTGATGGTGGTGCGCGGCCCGCGGCGCTTGGCGCCCAGGTTCTGGTCGTCGTTCTCGTTGCTGCCCGTCTCCTTGTCGGAGACGTTGGCGCTCTCCGAGTCCTTGGCGTCGTCCTGGGAGGGGTCTTGGGAGTCGGGGGACAGGCTGGGGTCACTGCCCGTGGTGGCTGCGCGAGGCAAAGCGGCGAGTCACGCTGCGAGCCGGCGGCCCGCGACGGGGCGGCCCCGGGGGGGACCCCGGGCGGGACCCGCCGCCGCCCGCGGAGGGGCCCCGGAAGGGCGCTTCGTGGGGGGGGGGGGGGATGAACGCGGGGGGACGGAGAGGGGCCGGGAAGCGGCCGCGGGGACGGCGCGGGGGCGGCGCGCACCGGGGCCCTCACCTGAATGCAGGCTGTTCTCTTTGGCGGTATTGCTGTTGCTCAGGTAATCCTCCTTGCAGACGAACTTGTTCTCGTCGATGATGTAGAGCTCCTCGCCGGTGGAGAGCTGCTTGTTGCACATCATGCACGTGAAACAGTTCAAGTGGAACACTTTGCTGCGCGCCCGGCGCACCAGGTCGCTGGGGGAGATGCCCTGCGCGCAGCCCGCGCACTTGGTCCCGAAACACCTGCGGGGAGAGAGGCCGAGCAGCGGCTCAGCGCGGCCTGCGCGCCCCCTCCGCGCCCCCCCGCCCCGCGCGGCACCTCGGGCACCCTCGCCGCGTCCCCCTCCCCAACGAATACCTGCCCTTAAATTACGCGCGAGCGGAAAACCCGACCCGCGCAGAGCATAAACCGCTGGAAGATTAATTAAACGCGGGCGCGGAGCTGTCCGGGCTTTCCCCTTCACACATTCATTACCGGCGCTCTGACGAGCACGCAGCACAATTCCCTGTATGTTCTTAATTCCTCAGCGGCGTTTGCGCGCCGGCCCCGGCCCCGGGAAGCCCCTGCGCTGCGCTGCGCGGGGTCCCGGCGGCGCAGTGCCGCAGCGAGCCCGGGGGCAGCGGGGGCCGGAGCGGCCGAGGGTCGGGCCGTGCTGTGCCGGCGGCTGCCCGGGGCCCCGGCGAGGCTGGGGGCAGCGCGGCCGGGCGCGCAGCGGGCTCATTTCGTTGGCTTTATTTTTCGCCGGCGCGGGGACCGGCGCCGGGAGCGGGCCGGGCCCGGGCGCATCCCCGACGATGCAGACGCCGGCAGCACCTCGGCACGGCGGGCGCAGCCTCCGCGGCTGCGGCGTTTGCAGCGCATCCGCACCTCGGAGCGCGCAGCGCTGCGAGCGGGGCCGGGCGCCCCGTCGGGCTGCGGCTGCCCCTCGGCCGGGGGGTCCGCGCCGTGAGCCGGGACCCGCCG
>PTFA01000132.1:76790-96790 GCA_003342895.1 Casuarius casuarius
GCGGGGGCGGCCGCTGCCGGGGGAGCCCGGGCGTGTCAGCGCCGAGCGGCTTTCTTTGCGTTGTTAAAGAGAGAAAGGGCAGATAAAAGACGAATAAAAGAGAAAAGAAAGAAAAGTAAAGAGGTGGCGGGGCCGGGGGGGGGGGCTATAAAAAAAGAGGGTGAAACAAACCCCAGGAGGACGCACGGATCCAGCTCATTCATCTTCATTGTCTCCGTGTGTGCAAAAGCAACTCCGGTATAAGGAAAAGCCGCTATCAAAGCCATGGCTTTATTTTATATCCTATAGATCAGGAGGGAGGCAAAGCTTTATTTTCGCCCAGAGACAGATATTTTATTTCTCTCTTACGGTTTTATGTGTGAGAGATGTCAAAAAGGTAAAATAGATTGCTAATGCATAGGCAAAACGAAGCTGTTTTGGCATGCTCTGTGTCAGGAGGTCTCCCGGGGAGAGCAGGCTGGGGATTTAGGGCTGATGGGAGACTCTGGGGGATTTCGGCTAAAACATCTCTCTCCATAAATTCAGCCGCGTGGTCAGCTCGATGGGGAGAAGGAGTTTTAAAGGGGAAGAGTTGGAGGCGGGCGGCGAAGCGCGGCGCGGAGCGGAGGGGCGGGCGCCCCCCGCCGCCCCCCGCCGCCCCCCGCCCGCCGTTTTCGGGGCTTTTCCGACTTTCCGGTGTCGCGGGGAAGCGGCGTTTGCCCCCCCCGCACCCGCAACCCGCTCGCTCAACCAACACGCGACCAGCCAAACGCCCTGAACCACCGCAGGTTTTAATCGCCGGTCCCCAAAACCCCCCAACTCGTTCTGGACTGAAAAGGTTTGATTGGATTTACATATGCATAAATGCAGGCGCACACAGCGTTTGCGCGTGTTGTGCCGCGTTTGTGTCTCTCAAATCCTAGTAGTGGATTTGCAAGGACCTTTTGCAAAGTTAAAATATATCTCCCTAAGCTGCAACAATTTTCATACTTTTTAACCTCAGGGATTTACTCAGCACATTAAGTTCAAGGCTCAGGAGCCCAAGGCTATTACTCATTTAGGTACTCCCACCACCACCTCTTTTCACCACATATTTTATCATTTGACTTCCTGGTTTAAATTCATGTTATGGCAAATAATAGATGGTAATACTTTCCCCCTTCCCCATGTTAATTGTCTTGTCTGACAAACTCCGCATTTGAGATGATTTAAGGCAAACAACGCTGAAGTGAGGAGACAACCAGCGCCACGCGGAGCCGTGCGACCCCGGCGGCGCGGGCTCCCTTCCGCGCCGGCTCCTCCGGAGCTGGTTAACTTGGCAGCCCGGGCTCAGCCCCCGGCGGGGTTTTGCACAGCACAAAAACCTCCTGGAAAACACGGTTACGGGGGCTGAAGGCGGCTTCTCCCGGCCTCCAGCAGCGTGCGGCTCCCCGCTGCGCGCCGTGGGGACGAGCCCGGGGGCACTGGGCATCCCACCGCCGTTTCCCACGCGCTTCCTGAAACCCTGCTCTTCCCGAGGTGGGGAACAGAACAGAGCACTATTTGCAAATTAAAAAAAGCAAGGTGTAGTTGATTAGCAAATTAATTATTCCCGTCCCCCCAGGATTACATTGTTTTCCTAAGTTCTGCGGGCCTGTAATTCACTAATTTCACAGTCAGTGAACTTCCCTGGCAGCGAGGGCCGGCCTCATCCCCCGCCCAGCGCGGGCAGAGGATTTTGCACGGGGGCAGGAGGGCTCACGGCCGCGTCGGAGCGGAGAGGAGAGGAGGTCCAGACCTTGCACCTCGCTCCCGCCGTGGCCCTGCGGGGTGGCGGTGGGCGAAGTCCTGGTTTCTCCCGGTCAGGCGGGTGGTGGCTCCTTCCCACCCACCGGGAACCGAGTGCGGGATCGGCACCGCCGGGGCGGCCCGAGGCGGAGGATGGAAGCGGTTCCTCCGGGAGAGCCTCCGCGGCAAACTGTGCTCCTGGTTCGTTAAAATGACTCCAGATCTTCTGGCTGTTTTTATGTCCTGTCTGCTTAGTCCTGGCCTCTGATTAATCTTCTATATATAGAACCCAGAATTTGATACGATGCTACTATATAATATATATCACGCTATATTTATATGGGTTTCTATTTTAAGGCTTCGGACAGGACCCCGGGGCTGACCGCGTGCCCCTCTCGCCGACGCACACAAGCGAGGCCGCGGGCCGGGGCCCGGCAGCGCTGCGGGCCGCTGGGCGCCCAAGCTCGGTGCCCGCCCGGCGCAGGGGGCATCTCGGGGCGGCCGGGCCCCGCTCGCCGCCCCGGCGCTGGCAGGCCGGAGGCCGCTGGCACGCTCCGGACGGCGTTTGCTAGCGCTGCTCACGGCACCCGAGCGACCAGCCTCGCACCGGCTTTCCCTAGGGTCATCACTGCACTGGCATGAAACCGGAGTGTTGCAATGAGAAGTGACCACACAAGTGCTTTATAAAAAATGCGTGTTTTAAAACCTTCTGTTTCCTTGCACGGCGGTAAGGGGTGTTGTGAGTCCGGCTGTACGCACGCACAGCTTATTGCACCGCTGTAGGTAGGACACGGCGCGCGCAGCCACAGCGTCCCCGCTCTGAACTCCATCGCTACACCGTGCCGGAGCTCATGGGCAGGATGGAGGAACAGACCATCCCGTCCTCCAGCGCAAAACTCCCCCAGGCTCGGCTAGTTTTTGGAGGCGAAGGCGGGGGCACGCCGCGGTGCCCGGGGGTGCTGCGCCACGGTGCCCGGCTGTCCCCGACAGCCGCACGCGGGGCTGCCATGGGCCGGCCCTGCGTCTCCAGAAAGTTGCACCAAAAACTCGCGTTGTCCTAAAAAGCCGTTCCTCGATGTCGTTGCCTGGGTCGGGCAGGGAAAAGGTCCCCAGCCCCGGGGGACCTTCGCTTGTGCAGTGCTTCAATGCGCGGTTGTTGGTCACACCGCGAGGTACAGCCTGCCCCGCCAGCAGCCCGGCGAAACCCGATGCACCGCGCCGCGCAGACGGGGCACCGAGCAGCCGGCTGGAGCCGCGCCGCCTCCCGTTATCGACGACCCTTCGGCGCCGGTTATCGGGCTGTCGCTCAGCGGCACAGGGCCAGGCCACGCGTCCTGGCTACGTCTCCATCTCCGCAGGCGGGGACGGTGATCCTGATCCCGCAGCGTTTCCTACCAGTGCCTTTTCCTAGTGGTTGAAATAAAATCTTGGTTGCTATAATTAGTTATATTTGCAAAGCCTGTAGGATTCTTGCATAAGCGGCTGAAAGAGATTCAGACGGCTCTTAGCCACACGTGCTAATAATAACGGGGACGGCTTCTGAGAAGGCGTCGTTCCTAACGATGTTTGATTTATTTCCTTAAGGGTGTGCTAATAAACAAAACCCATCTTTAAAATCTGGCACATCTCCTTCCACATATGTTCGCAGATCAAGTAAGTTACTGTAACTACAGTATGTTCTTCCTCGGTTCCCGTCTGAAGTCGCTAATCAGCACTTGCAGCGCGAGGCTGGTGGCTACCAGCGAAAGCACCTCTGCTCCTCCAGCACCCTAATTGCTAAAACTGCTGCTCTCAGGCCTCACAGCCCGCCCGCCGCGAAGCAGAGGGGCTCCCGGAGGGTCACCTCGAATCCGCCGAGGAGCCTGGGCGCTCGTCCTCGCTCCGACCGCGGGGTCTGCGCTCGCCGTGCAACGCGGCCGGGCGCCCGAGGCACCTCCGCGCGCTCGCAGCATGCATCACCTCCGCTCGCCGCTGCTCCCGGAGACGCCTCCGCACGCAACCGAGGAAGTGTGAGCTCGGAGCGAAGCCGGGACGCAGCCGGGACGCCTGCCTTGCCGCACGGGCAGACCCCGAGCCCAGGCGCCCCGGCGCTGCCGGACCGCACCGATGTCCGGAGAAGGGTTTAGGGCTGTGTGTGTTCTGCAAAGACGATTTCACACAGCAGCTTTTAAAACCCAGATTAATATTCGGCAGGGCTGGTGCTTCAGCTGGGAGGGAGACGCCGGCTCCCAGCACCGCCGCGGTTTACATCCCCCTGCTCCGATTCCAGCGCTCCCGTGCGCGGGATGCCGACCTGGGCAGCTCCAAGGGGAAGGGGGAGAGGGAAAGCTTTTCCCTGCCTCCGGGGAGCCCCGGCGGGGGTGGCGGAGAGGTGCACGGAGAAACCCTTTGGGGACTCCAGCTTTGCATGCGAATCCCCGCCTGAAAGGCCCCGGGCTGCGGCGTGGGGGCTGCGCCGTGCACCCACCACCCCCGGGCTGCGGCACCAGCGCACAGCGACGTGAAACCGCAACCGAGCAGGCACAGACGGAGCGAAGGAGCCGTGCATGGGCCAACGGGGAGACGGGAGAAAATCCCGTCCAAATGCAGAAATGATGATGGCTCGGGGGCTTCCTCGCGCAGCCGAGGCCGAAACGCCGCGGTGCGGCTGCTGCCCCGGTACCTGCCCGCGCGGCACTCGCAGAGCAGCCGGGAAACGCGTCTCTTAGCTAGAGAAACTCGAGGACAAAGAGCGAAAATAATCTACGAAAAGGAGCCAGCTGAAAGTCTGCGTGTCTTCCACCGTCCTTATTTGTTGCTGCTTTTTTTCGTGTGCGTGTGAAAAATCGACTGAACTCGTGAGTTTCGTACGGAAACAAACACAAACTGCAGTTAAACTGTTTACAAAACAGTCACGCACCCGAAACACCCGCGCGAGACCTTAAACCTTCTATCAGAGCGCTCAGCTGGGGGTTTTATTTTAAGTCTGCAAAATATAATTAAATTGGTCTTGGTTAAAAAAAAAGATAGCCCAGTCCAACCCCCTTACAAGGCCGTTTCAGCCCTGCCGAGGTTCCTTTTCCGTAAACGTTAAGCAGACATCTGTAAACATAATCGGGATTTGCTGCGCACGTGAGTAACCGCATACAGATGCGGCTGCGCGGGGGCGGCGGGTCCCCTCGCCGGGAGCACGGCGTTTCGGCACACACCCCGGCCCAGCTCCGAGTGCCAATCTCCTGCATTTCATTTTTTTTGCATAGCTGTTGCCTTGCTGCATTTGTCACAAAGCCTCTGTTCTGCTGAATTTAGCGCGTCCCCGGGTTTGTTTATCAGGCGGATAGTTATTCTTTTGGAAACGCAGCGCGGCGCTGTCAGGGATTGCTTAATATTAATGGTCGGGAGCCGGGCGTCGGAGGAAGCCCAACGAGCACAAGTTCATCGCTGCCTTCCTCAGTTTTTCCCCTCCTTTTCCCTTTTCTCTGCCTTCTCTGCTGTTACGGGCTGGATCACGCAACGCATGGAGCCCTCTGGCCCCAAAGCAGCAGCGAGCTGAGGCCGGATCCTGCTCGTCTTCAGGTCAATGGGAAAACATCCATCAGCTTAGAGGATCAAGCGTTTAGGTGTCTGCTTAGCTCCGTGCTCAGGGGCTGTGAAGCTCCCCCGAAGCCCTGGTGACGCAGAGGAGCGAGGGGCCGGAGGACCTGCCCACGCGCTGCCGGGCGCGGGCTCCCGGCGAGGCTGCAGAGCTGCCCCGCGGCTCGGCGCGGAGGGGTGAAGCCGGGAGAGGGGATCCCTCCTTCCCGGGAATAAAGCCTCCCGAGGAGGCTGCGGCCCTGGGCCAAAACCTGTTAATTCCAGGAAAACTCAACGCCGGTGTCTCCGAATCCGACCCGCCGGGTTCACGGCCCTGTGAACCGCTTGATGAAGCTAGACGGAAGTCATTGCAAAGGCCACCCGCTAATGCAGACGTGCGATTTCACGGCGTTTCAGCCCGGTTTGGCATGCCTAGCACGCCAGCCTCCCTCGCCTGCAGCCGCAGCGGGAACGCGTCTCCCGGGCTTCGCCGCGCCGTGATCAAACGCATTCCTGAGCGGCGGCGGTACCCGGCGTGCCGGCTGGGCCGCCGCGTGATTTATCCCGCTGTCGCCCTTCAAAGGCACGCGTGTTTACCGGGCAGCCCGGCCCGGCTCGTCGCCAGCCCTGTTTGTTGGGCTGGGGAGGGGGGCSGTGAAGCCGCTTGCGGGGGGCAGCAGCCCGCAGCCGGCACCGCGTCGGGGTCCCGGGCTCCCAGCGCCGAAACACGGGGCCGGCAAGTGCCGGCCCGGACCGGGGCAGAAGGTGATGGATACGTCGGCCTGGCCGGAGCCGGCAACAAACTGCCGGAGCTTCTCGGCCCCAAGCAGGCGAACGGGCCGGGGAAGACCCCGGTGGGGTCCTCGCCGTCTTGGCCAGCCGGGCTCGGGAAGCTGCTCCCGACGGCATCCCCGCGGGCTGGCGGGGCCTCAGCGCGCGCTACTGCGTTTAATGGCAAAGGGCAACTGCACAACAGCACCCAGGTACCCAGCTCCTCCTCGATTTAACAGGGGGAAAAGGAAGGAGGAAGAAACCAGAAATAACAGGCGAAACCGGAAACTCCTTAAAAAAAAGAGTTTTGAACTCATTGGGGTGTGTAAACTGCTTGGTCGCTCCGGCTTTATGTTCTCGCATATCACAAATTTTAACCTTGGCAGCCCGAAGCCTCGGCGGCTGCTGCCCCTGCAGCCACTCCGGCAGCTCGTGGCCGAGCGGGGTGCCCACGGGGACACCCGACGGGGTCTCTGGCCCAAAAAGCAGGTGCCCGGCGCCGCAGCTGGAGGCCACGTGGTTGCGGGAGCTCAGTGCCCGCGTTTCCCACGCCATCCCGTCCCGTCCCGTCCCATCCCATCCCGTGTGCCCCCGGCGGGCCGGCGTCCCCCCAGCCCGAGCTCACCGCCACCCAAACCCCCAGACCAGGAGCACCGCACAGACACCGAGCAAACTCGCTATTTGGTCACAGAATGACCCGAAATTTCTGCGAGGAAACATGTTTTCCACTGAGAACTACCAAAAAGATCAGTACGAAAGTTTCTCCCGGACATTTCCCTGTTTTAGAGGAAACAGGAGGGCAACTTTCTCCCATCACTTTCACAGTTCGTTATTTTTCCTTCCCTTTCTCAGCTCGTCCCCCGGAGCTTCCTCCAGGATGTCCAGTCACCCAGTAAGAAAGAAAAGGGAGCAGGATGGAGGGGAAATAGGTCATCAGGAAATACCGAGACACAATGGCACACTTCAACAATGAGAAATCGCTGAAGTCCATTTTTTCAGAAAAATTTCAAATAAATTAAAAAAAAATTCTTATTGTACAAGTTGACCAAAATAACTCAGTTTTTAATTTCTTCCTTGTGAAGATAAAGTTTCTCAGTCTCTATTAGAGTTGGTTTTCAGTAAAATTTAAGTCTGGAACCCGTAGCAGTGTGCCGAGAGCCCGGAGCCGGCGACGGCCGGTGGCAGGGGGGGATTGGGGGCCGGGGCCGGGTCCTGCCCGCCGTTGCTGGCATTAGCCTGAGAGCAGCGCGACTCCTAGTAATAGCTCCGTCACCCCATTGTAAAATGGGAATAAGCTATCTGATTCATAAGCGTTTTATGATTTTTGAAGCCTAATCCTCTGTAAAATGCTTCGAGATCCTCAGATGGAAGTCGCTATAGCTGCTACGAGCTGCTGTTGGGCATCCCTCCTTACCAGCCACTATGACGCACCACTCGAGTGGGGCTGTTTGCACTTAAAAATCGTTTGCAGCTGATGTTCTGCCAGCTGAGAACTGTCAGACTGGATCCCCTTCGCCTCCCAGCCGCTTTGCATGCTAAGTGTTGAGAGGAGCCCAGATGGAGTTCTCCTTAATTGTGCATGCATTTTAATAGTTGTAATCAGTACTTACGCTACTAATTTAATTTAAAATAAAAATCACAAGCAATTTGGCTATTCTGAGGCCGTGACCCAAAGCTACTGAAATCAATGGGAACGTTTCCTCTCCCCAAAATAGATCTGGAGAAGGTCCCACTGTGTCTTCCCTGCCGAGTGGTTTTGTACGAAGAACTTCACTAAATCTGCCGCTGTTTATGTGCAGCGCAGTCGGGTGAGTCCAGGAGACCGTAGCCTGCCGCGAGCGCAAGGGAGATGCTCCTGGGCCAGAGCCCCAGGTCCCCCTTGCACTTCGGCTGCTGTAGGTCCAGGGCCAGCAGCTCCCACCCAACGCACCGCGCGTGCCAGGAGCTGGCAGCTCTTGGAAGAACCCGTTTGGGATCCGCTAAAACGCCCCGATTCTGGCGCTTTTGGAAAGTTTGTGCAACTACCGTCTTGGCCAATGCAAGGGAGGGAGGAGGCAGGATGGGCCCCGTTTCCCGGCAGGGAACTGAGGCACGGGGAGGGTAAAACCAAAGGAACCGGCTGCCAGACTTGGCAGACGGCTCCGAAAATCCCTGTGGGAAGCGCTGGCGCCGGGACGCGCTGGGGTCGCCCGCAAGAGCACCTCGGTCCCGTTGCAGCTCTGCGGCCCCAGCGCCGCCCTGCCGCGGTGCCGCTCCCCTCGCCGCCTGCCGCCCGCCAGAGGCACCACCAGCCTGGAAAAACCAGGGACAAAGCGGGAAAAACATGCACCGAAACTGCCCTACGCACGTCCCTGAGAGGCTTCGATTTGTCCTGCGATAACATCGTTGTGCTGAACGGCACGAAATGGTGCCGTTGCGGGTTTGCAGCAAATCTCCGGCTTCCTCGTGCAGTTTTCTTTCGCTTTCTGCTGCTGCGGTTAATCTGGATGGGGTGGCGGCTCCCACTCTCCGGATCGACGGCAGGGATCTGCCGCAAACACCAGGCTCCCACGCGCGTTTGGGCACCGGGGCTCAGCAAGGCTCCCAAGGCCTGGTTTTATTACGGCACGGCAGAGGCTAATGCATCTTATTAAAAGCGATGCAACGGGAAGGACTTGCATTTCATGGACAAACTTTGGTGAGGGGTAAGTTGGAATTTGCATCAGCTGCCCAGGGAAACTCAGGAGCACGGCCGAGCGAAACCGGAGACACGGAGCAACAGGGAGAAAAACCTCCAAGCCCGCTGGTCCTTTCCGTCCCGGTTTTTCACACCGTCCTGCTAACCAAACATTGCACCAAAGGGTCTGGCTTGTTCAAATATACGGAATTATCCGTTACGATGCTTCAGTATTTATTACATCGATTTCGCTTTAACTGCTTTGTAAATCATAGCAGAAAATAACGGCCTCCCAACTGAGAGTCATATGCCGCAATCCACCAAGAGAAAGTCGAAACTGTAATTTAAAATATATATTAAAAAGTCCTTACGTGAACCTCTTGTTTAAATTAAGAGAGGGGACGTGATTCATATAATAAGGCCCTACCAAAGATGATTTTTCCTAGCAAATTAGTCGAGGGTTTAGAGGAGCCTCGGAGGGTGCGCGGGAGGAGCGCTGACCTTCCAAGATTACAAATACATTTTGTTGCCGGATTGCTAGAGCGGAAGATCCCGCCCAGCCGGCACGGTCTTTCGTTAAGCAGCACCTCGGGAGCGTTGGGTGCCGCCAGCCGGGGGCGGCGGGGGGGAGCCGCGGCTGCCCGTCCCTCCCGTCTCCCCGCCGACGCCTCCCGCTCCGCACCCTGCGCTTGCGCTTTGGTTTGGATCCCGCCTCGGCGGAGTTTCCCTCCTGCACAGCCTCCCTTTTCCTGGGAACGACTTTCTCCGCTCCGCGCAGCTTGCTGGCGTTCTCGAGGCGTGCGTCCACCCGCGGGTGCCTGCGATGCTCTGGGTTTTCTCTGGCTGATGGAGGCTTGGGTGGCCTCCGACGGGGCACGGGCGGGGAACGGACGGATGCCACCGAACGGAGGGAGAGGTGACACAACCAAAACCTCCCAATCTCGCCAGCGCTGCTGAAGCCGCAGGAAGGCGCCCAGCTCCCCGCACGCCTGGTCACCACCACCTTGCTGAGCGGTCCAAGCCCGTCAGCCCTGAAATGGAGCAACGGGGCAAAGCGCACAAGTGTCACTGCCTTGGGGACCCAGAAGCCTCTGGCTGGAGGACAAGCGCCAGCAGCAAGAGCTCTCCATACGCGGCCCGTCGCACTGCAGCCCTGGGTGCTGCGGACCACCTGCGGGTACCTGAAGGCCTCTCGGATGCCTCCACCGCAGCTCGTTTGAGCACGAGGGACCTCGTGCTACCGGCGGCATCCTGCTCCACGGCTTCAGCGCGTGCATCGGCAGCAGCACAGACGGGACGCTGTGTCCGCGCCCCGTCCCGAGCCCACGCCTGCTCCCCGGCGAGGGCCGGAGCTCCGCGACCGCGTGCCGCGCGAGGACGAGCCGGCGTTGACGAGCTCAGGTTTCGGGGCAGATCGCCGCGTTCCCGTATTTATGGAGCTTCCTTTCAATAATTATCACGCTGCTACATTGGTGCGTTTCTTGACAAGTTATTAAATCATAATTTCCAATTTAAATGCCAGCTTTTGGCGTGCGTGCCTGCTCAGGATAAGCTCATTTTCATTTTTATTAAACATCACCTATTAAACACAAGGAGGATTTTCTTAGGAATAACAGAAAACACCACAGGTGCCTTATTTCCCTGCTCGTGCTGCAGTGGTTTCAAACAGCTCCCCGAGCACACGCAGCGAGGGGCGGCCGGGGTCCTCCGGGCCCTTCCCGCGCCGCCGCGGCCCCGGGCTCCCTCCCACCCTGCGCCCCGCTCCGGGCAGCACCGCGCTCCCGCAGCCGCCGGCCCGGCGAGCACAGGAATGACCCATCTCCCCCAGTGACTTCCATCTGCAAGATACACACTCGCTGAGATCTGACTGATGAGTTAAATAAATCATCCCTACCTGAAGATAATCCATTTACGCTTTTTAATTAAACACAATTATCACAATTTGTTCTGCTGCCTGCCAGATTGCACGTGGCATCGAAGCTGCGGGCGGGAAACGCCCGCGGATGGGTTCACCCCCAGGCCAAAAAACGAGGGGAAAAGCACCCAAAGCGCGCTTTTCGATGGCGGTGCTGAAGAACGGCCGAGAAAAAATAACAGCAATGGGACACTGGGAAATCGGTGGAGATGGGAGACGTTCTCCCGAGCCAGCTGCGGGCCGGCATCCAACGCACATCGCGTCTCGGCCTCGGCCGCCCTCGGAGAGGGGAGCCGGAGAGGGGAGCAGCGGCACGGCGAGATGCCTCCAAGGGACCTCGGAGACCCTGCGGTTGCCCGAAAGCCCCCTCCCGGCTCCGGCTCCGGCTCCGGCTCCGGCTCCCCCTCCCCGGCCCGATGGCGCGAGCACCGCGGCCCAGGCGCTGTTTGTTTTGGGTTCAACGGCGTCTCATTTACACGTGTTAATTGCAACTAATTGGCACTAATTGGATGAACAGGAAACCCTCTGGGAGCACTCATACCTTTAATTTGTAGTAAATATCATTAATTAACATATGCTAATTAGAGCCAATTAACATTGATTAAGGGTTGCCAGCTACTTGGAAAGTACAACTATCCATGTTGCATTAAGTCAGCACAAAATATGAAGCCCAGCGCTCGGGGCTGCTCTGCAAGCGGGTCCGTGACGGGGATCTCTGTCCCGCAGGACAAATTAAACGAGCGGTTTTGCCCCTCTCCGGGGTACCACGTGCTTCGTGTTGCATCTAGGTACGACATGTCACGACAAGCTGGCACGGACTAAACCACAGCCCCGGCGGCCCAAGGGCCAAGCGGTGACTTTATTGCAGGAAAGGAGGAGGAGGGTTGTCCCCCGCGTGCCCCGGCCTTGCAGAGCATCGCGCCACGCTCGCGGCGGGCTGCAAGGAGGAACGCGAGCGACGGCACGGCCGCCGTGCTACCCCGGAGACGGGCGAAACTGAGCCGGTCCTGCGCTGCACGGCTCGAGGGGCAGCTGGGGTTAGGACAGCCTAAGGCCACTTCTGCCTCATCCCCGGCCTCGTGCTGGGCACCGCTATCGGAGCCGGAGAGCGCGGGTCGCTGCTGCTCCCGGGTCTGCAAAGAGCCGGGGGGTCATCGGTGCAGAACTCGATTGTATTCGCTGCCAAGTGCATTTACCCAACGCAACCTGGAAGGCGTAAAATGACCTGGCAAACGTCCCAGCGGGTAAAATCCTGCTGCTCTCAGGTCACCTGCGTTTTCCCTTTTGCATAAACACACATCGCTAGCTCAAACAGCCAAAATACCGCTGCGGGGGGATGCGCCCGGCTTGGCGGCGCGGGGGCAACGCCTCCGCACCCGCAGACCCAGCACGGGCCCCCGCCGCCCCGCTCAGCCGAAACACGGCCGGGTCTGGGCACGGTGCTTCCCTCGGCGTCGGTGCTTCTGGGCCCCACATCCGCCATCCCGCGACGGCCAGCGTGCCGAAACGCAGCGCCGCGGCAGCCGGGCGGACGCCGGCGGGCAGGGGTGGGGGGTCTCCGAGCAGGCGCCCGGCCCGGGGAGGAGGCTGAAGGTCGAACGCCTCCCTGCAGCTTTGGCGCTAAAATTGTTAACAGCCTGTTTACTCGGATGTTCACCATTTTATCATCTGTTGAAACAACTGCTTATCAATCGGAAGAGGAGGACGGGGAAGAGAGCGCTTACCTTAACGCACAGCCGCGAGGAGACGCGGTGCAGGCCGGCACCGGCTCTGTTTGCCGACTTGCACGTGGCTGACGGGATTAGGGCTGCACGCTGGGGACCCGGGGCCGGGCTGAGATGTCGCGGGGACGAGAGGTGCCGTGGACACGGCTGCTCTGGGCAGCCCACGGCCGGCCCCGCGCCCCTTCTGCAGCCCTTCGCCACCCCTCGCCCGAACGCCTGGTTTGCATTTCAGCCGCGTGCGAGATTGACACAGAAATCTGCCTTTCTGCGGCTCGGCCGAGTAGCTGAAGCGAACAACTCGCAGCATTTGCCCCGAGCGTTTGCCCTCCGAGCCCGGGGACGAGCGTGGGGGGGGGGGGTAAAACCCAATCCAGCCCGTGACCAGCGCGATCAAAAGCGGCATCTTATTTGGGCAGAAAAACTCGGGCTGGTTTGAAGTACTGGCCTGTGATTTTCAAGTCCTCAGCAGCCGCTTGCAAGCTGAACCGCTGGCTGCGAGTTCAGGCGCGGAAGAGCAGGGACGGTCCTTCGGGAACCTGACCCAGCGCGAGGGAGGAGGTCTGCCGAAAAATGATCGCCAAAAATCATCGCTGGGCTTGGTTTTCGGAAGCCCTAAAAAACACGTGCTCGGCAGGAGCAGGGCCAGCACGAAGCCTCTGGGAGAAACAGGTCTGCCTGTCTACAGACGGGCTCCAAAATTTCAGACACTGCAATGGGACAATTCAAACCATTCAATTAAAGGGGACTTTTGAGAACCTGAAAATACATATTTCAGGAGCTTAACAAAAATGGCTGTTGGAGAGAAGCACCACTGACCCGTTTAAAGCCGTATCAGAAAGTTAAAGAGCCCAACGACGTACAGAGATCTGTGCAGACGCAACCTGCCCCTTCGGGAAGACTCAGCGACCCGACGGCTCGGCTCCATCTCCGGCTACAGTGGTCCCCTTCCTAACCAGGGCTTCGGATCCGAGTTTACAGTATTTAGGGAGTGTTGTCAATAATGTTTACAGTGAATTAATTACCGAAGCGATTTTAATTTATTTTCATTAATTATAATCTCATTAACCAATTAATTAAATCCAAATACAGGCTGCAACATTGTTTGGAGGCTACACCCCGGTAAGCAAACAAGCAACGCGAGCACGCTTTTGGCAAGTCAAAATAGCGATTAGGGAGGAAACGGGACATCAGCCCCGTTCCAGGTAAACTGCTCGAGTTGTTGGATGTTCCCCACGCCGCTGATGACCTGCTGCTTTCCTCAAACCCCGTGGACTCATGGCCTGCTAGCCAAAATTCAGGATTATCTGAAAACATACAGCGTGTGGATTTGCTGGTGGAAAGAAAGAAGTTTAACGAATGGCTTTATCGCTTGCAAATTCAAGATCTCTTTTTATTTTACGACTGCCTTAGAACCCAGATCTCGGCGAATACAACCCCTTCAACAAACATTATGCACAGGATTTATTACAGATGTATACTGTTTACTGGGGTTTATAGTGATATACGGTCTCTCTTCATCATTCGAGCAGTAAAGTATATCGTTGTGACCCTCCCGCTCCCTCCCTTCGCCCGAGACTCCTTCCACTTGATATTTTTCCAGTTGTGACATTTCAAACATGCGACGCCATATGCATTGCCGCTTCCAGGTAATTATCACGTAAAATTAGGCTGGTCTTGTACATGAAACTAGCAATTAGCCAGGGACTGAAGGTCAGAGAGATCTCATTTATGGAGTTGCTAGCAAAATGTTAAGTGCAAATGTGTGTCAGATGGTCCAGGACGGCGGATTATATGGGGTCACGACAACGGGTCCGACGTGTCGCCGCGGACGGCGTAGCCAGTCTGTTGGGCACAGCAGTACAATCTGGGATTTATCTCTCTCAGCCTTACCGCTAAATCTAGGACACGGCCTTAAAGGAGTTTCCACAAAAACGGGAAAATAGACCGCAGCACGCTGCTTTCCTTGCATGGACTTAGGAGAGCCGGGGCTCGGCGGGCTGTCCTCCGGCTCGGACCACGCGCGGGGACGGGAAGCCGGGATGCAGCTCCCTGACTCCAAGGGCGCCGGGTGCCGCCAGCGCCCACCTCACTTCCCGAGCATCCCTCATTCCGGCTCTGGGTGTCAACACTGCTCCGGGCAGGATCGGTCCCTGGGGACAGGCTCAAGGATGCTCTTCCCAGGGGACCAAATACCAGCGAACGGCACCGACGCGGCATCTCCCGGCGTCCCCAGCCGGGGGCACCCAGGGGGTCCCAGGGGACCTCGGCCGGGTGCTGATGCGCTTGGCCGCGGGGAGACGCCAGCCCGGGCTTTGGCGGATGCGGGGCGGCTCTCGCGGGGCGCCGGGTTTTAAATAGCCTCTTTGCATGATTTTTTTGTTTATTCTCGCCTGCGCAAATATTTATCCTTTTTTCCTGCCACTCGGAAAAGGGCAGAAACAACACAAAAAGTYGCCGCGCCAACAGCTCCCCGCGGCATCCCCGGGCGGCTGCTCCGCGCCGAGCCGCCGTCCCGGCTCGCGGCCTCGACGCCCGGCTCGCGGCGGCACTTCGCTAAATCGTATCACGGCAAACAAAGTGTGACAGCTTTATTCGCAATTAGGCCGCGCTCAGAGGGCGGCGGCGAGCCTAACGAGTTAATAAGGCGGCGGCGGCGGGCGCGGGCTCGCGCGCGTGCAGCCGGCGGTGCCCGGAGGTGCACGCGGCAGGTAGCGGCCAGCTGCCCCGCGGGGCCCCGCGCCCGGCCGCCGTTTTGTCTCCGCGCACTCGACGAAACAAAGACGCCTCGCTCCTCTGCTTGCGTGCCACATTTTTTATTCATAAACAAGCTGTTGGCTGTAAAGACATGATAAAACTCCGGCTCAGAGGAGGCTGGCGAACATTTGAATGCAAATCCTCAGCTGCTACAAATCCGTCCCTATTATTCAGCTGATTTTTCTTCTTCTTTTTTTTTTTTCCCCAGTTTTGTCTTATGCTAAGCTAGGCAGGATCCCAACCGGAGATATGTGATAAACTCTGCTCAATGCAAAGAAAAGCACCGGCATAAAAATTGAGCGGCTGGCGGGGGCAGAGGCGCCCGGCGGCGGGGCCGGACAAAGGCTCCCTGCGGCTCCCGGTTTCGCCCCGCCGGGAGAAAGCTCCCGAAGGCGCCTCCGGAGCGGCCGTGCGTTTGGGCAGGTCCTTCACCCTCTCCACCCGGTTTGCTCAGCAAGAAGGGGTTAAAAACACCTCTCTACCGACCGCTCCGTGGGTGAGAAAGGCTGACGGCCTTTCCCCGCAGCGCGGTGCCGGCGACGCACCCGCGCTCTGCCCTCGGCAGCCACCCGGGGAATCTCCTCGTGGGGAGAGATGCAGCTCCGCAGGATGGGTTTTGCACGGCAATCGGGAAATAAGGAAAGTAAAAGTTAGCGGGAATTCATTTGCATGCACACACAAATGGAAAAAAAAGACAGATTATTTCTTACAGCCTCTACAAATAAATTATTTTGAGAAGAAAACGCGCCGCGGGTCAAGAGAAGGAGCAGGAGGGCAGCAAGGTCGGGCAGGGCTGGGGTTTGCCGCTCCTGATCCTAACTGATAGAGAGATTTGCATTTCTGGCGTAATTCTGCAGCGCCAGGAAATCTGCTATCGAGGCATTGCGAGATACCGCGGATGCTCCACGGAAACGAAACGAGAAATCATTAAGCCCAAACGATAAATAAAAGCCTGGAAGTTATTATAAAAATGACAAAACGCGATGCCTTCCCGCAAAACAAATATGACCGATCTCAGGATTTCTCTTCTTTTAAGTGAACCCCCCCGCTCTGCCTGCAGAGCTCAGTAAGGCGTTAACCGCTTTCCGCCCGCGTCGGCCCCGGCCTGGCTCTGAGCACACCGGCACCGCGTGTGTGCGGCGGGGAGAGGAAAATAGTGGTGGATGTTTTTGCCGATCCTCACGGAGCTGCAGCGGAAAGAGGCCCCGCACGGGATGCGCTTAGGTGTGCGCTTAACCATGAGCCTATATCAGACCACGGCTCCGACTCCCTCCAGCTCCCCTATCCCGATCTCCTTAGGTGCTTCTCTATATAGGATATATTTATATATATGACCCACTCGGTCGGGTCGGGGCTCTGCAGTCCGGCGCCGGCGCCCTGCTCCCCGCGCTCCGGCAGAGCCCCGGGCTCCGGCGCGGTGGCACGATTGATGCGGGGCCGCGGGCTGTGGACGGGGGAGAGACTTCGCTCTGATCCGTATCGACGGCTCGCCGCTCCGCCTGCCAGCGTGCACCGCGCGCGAGGTGCCACGCGCCTGGCAGGTCGGCTCACGGCAATCCGCACCCGCGGTCAGAGCCGCCGCGCGCCTCCCACGCCCCTTTGGCTGCTGGAAGGGTACCGAGACGCGTCTGTCTCACAATTTACCTACCTTCCTCTGCAATCTGCTTAAACTGCAAGAAGGGCTTCAATTTTTAGTGGTAGAAAGAGGATACTTAAAAAAAAATAGCTCCCTCCAAGCATGGGATGCCCCCCAGGAAAGGGAGGGAAGGCACCTGCCAGCGCATATCCCATGGTGGAAAACATTTCCACCAGTATTCACTGCAAAATATTTTGTCTTGCTGCCTGGCATCCGAGGAGAAGATGCACAGAGCTGGGCGAGACCCAGTCACCGCGAGGCGATGAACGGCACGGAGGGAGGGAGCGCGGCCCCCTCGCTGCTCTAGTACCGTGAGCAAGAGACCGTTAAACATCCTCCGCTTCCGCTTATTGTGATGGAGAGAAAATCTCTAAGTGCAATCTGGGCAAAAACTTTCCCCCTTTGGCTTTTCCCCTGTTTCCCATTTTATTTTCCCCAGGTGCGTCGGCTTCGGTGAGAGCGGTCCTCGCGCGGCCACGGCAGCGGCTGGGCCGCAGGCGCCGCGGCGATCGCCTCTCTCCCCGGCAGAGCTGCGCGGAAACCCGGGCGAACGGGATGGAGAGGGGGCTGGCGGGGCCCCCACCCGGGGACGGCCCCAGCGGGGCTCGGGGCTGAGCACCAGCCTCCCCCGCATGCTGACGTGCCTCTCCGCGCTGCCGCGCTTCAGATACGCGATGGAAGAGCAACAAAATCCCAGCGTTACGCCTCTGTGCGACCCATATAATCCACTTCCCCAAAGGAATAGAAGAGTCGTGCGAAGGAAAAACTAAATTAGACACAAATCTGACCCTGCGGGACTTCTCCCAGAGCAGGGGGAGCATTCAGACGGTGCCGAGTGCCGCGTCGGGGTCTCCTGCTTCTGCGGCCTCCCGTGTTGGGGACCCAAAGCATTGCAGGGGCACCGGAGGTCCCGGTCCGTCCTCTCTCCCCATGCGCTGAAAACATGGGACGTGACACTTGTCTGCAGCTCATTGCAGCTCATTTTGCCCTGTCTGCCTCCTCGCCAGCACGGGTTTCGGGAGGTGGCAAGGAGCAGGCAGGGAGGGTGGCAGAGCCACATGCATCCATGCACACCTCCGCATGCGTCTGTGTGTCTGTGCACACCTCCGCGTGCATCCGTGCACACCTCCGTGCGTGTCCGTGCATACCTCTGCGCGTGTCCGTGTGTCTGTGCACACCTCCGCGCGTGTCCATGCCCAGCGCAGGCGGGCGGTCCAGGATGAACCGGCAAAATACAAATATGCAAAATAATGTTTTCCTAAGCTCCGGTTTTCACACTTCAGCGTGGAAAACCAACCTGCTCATCCAGCAACCGTAGAAAATCTCAATTTCCCACATAAAAATATTAGTGGCTGGCTTAAAATATTAACATGCGGCTCGCCGTGCCCTCCGAAGCGGCGGGATGGGAGTTTAGCATCAGCGGTTAGACACAGATACGGAATTAGAAGTGTAAGCGGTGGCTTGGCAGGCCTCCCCGCGGGCCCCCGGCGCCGGCGGCCAGGGCACGCGACACGAGGCTGCGCGGCAGCGCGTGCTGCACCGTGCCGTGCCATGCCGCGCCGTGCCGTGCCGCACCGTGCCATGCCGCGCCGTGCCGTGCTGCACCGTGCCGTGCTGCACCGTGCCGTGCCCACCATGCATGGAAGGTCCCGGGGATGAGCTGGCTCTGCAACGTCGCCGCACGCTCCCTCCAGCATCGGCCCAAGAGGGGTTATGGGGCGCACCAGAGCCCGGGCACGGCTCTGCGTGATGGGTGCCGGGCTCAGCCGTGCTGCTCCCGTCCTGCCAGGGCACGCCGCGCTTGGCCTGCTTTGCAGAAACGTCTCCGTGCTGCGGGTCCGGGCTGCTCGGCGGCGGTGCACGGCTGCTCGGGGCGCCCCGTCTCCCCGCAGCGGCCTTTGGAGCGGGGGCCGCGTCCCCGCGCGCTTGCAGAGCGCCGCAGGGCCCCCAGCGTGGTGAGGCCTCTAGGGGCTACTGCAATACAAATAACGAATAATTACCATGATGCCGAACTGGTGAACGCCGGGTACTCGGCACCGCGCGCTGCAGCGAACCCGGCGCATAAGGAGACACGTGAAACTTGCTCCAGAAAAGGGAGAGCTCTTTCCCTATGGATTTGGACCGGGCTAATTTTAAGCGCACGCCGCACACGCGTGTGTGCACCCAGACCGGCAGCCGCCTCCCCGGCCGCGCTGGGGACCCGGGGAAGTTGGGAAGAGCAGAGTTTGGCAGAAGGTTAGCGCTGGAAACAAAAAAAAACGGACTAAATTATTATTCCACCCATAGCCTTCACAAGGAAAATAGAAGCAGCAGATTGAGGCCTGTTTTCATATTTGATAGGGAACCAGATAAATGGCAGGCAGCTTGCTCTGATAAGGCCTTGCTCTGGGCATAACCTCTCTCTCTGAAAGCCTCTTACTATGCATAGAGTCAGGCTATCTGTGCAGCTGCACCTTGACACAAATATATCTGCACCCAAGATGAACCAATTCCCCCAGAAATTACAGGAGTGGGATTGCATCTGGGGAAGGGGCCGCAGCCAGGGCTCCGGCTTGGTTTTTTTTTTTAAACTATACTTTTTTTTCCCCCAAGTAGATCCTCAAACAAACATTTCCCCCCTATTCTCCTCTCTCGTAAGCTGCAGTCTCGAGGCAACCCTTTTCCCTCTGCATCCCTCTGCCCCCATCGCCAGCGCAGCGACGGCGATGCAAAACCCCGGCTGCGCTCGGCGCCGGCTGGACGCTCTCCCCCGCGCCGGGCTCGCAGCACGCAGCAGCGGGGACAGGGACGCAGCCCCCTCCGCAGCAACCCCGGCCTCCTTCCCAAAGTTGCACCCATTTACCCTCCAGCGGCTCACGACCAAACCCATATCCATCTCCAGCTGCTAATGGGCAGAAGTAATATTCCCTGCCACCAATACCGCTGGTTTTAAACCAGAAGGGACGCTAAGTTAGTTTCCCAGCGGCACAGCCACTTTGAAGACGTTACCCCGATGCCCCGTTTCGTGGTGACATGAGTTTTGTCATCAGGAGAAGAACAGATCAGCAACGGGTCTGCAAGGGGCATCGAGGGCCCCGGGGACCCTTGGCACCAGGGTTGGTGCCCCACACCTCCCTGGAAAATTAAGAGCCTATTTGGCACGGGGCTAACGATGCTGATATCGCCTCGTTATCCGCCAGCGCGGCCCCCCGTCTGCCCGGCCGCACGGAGCCCGGGGAAGCCCCGTGGACAAGCGCTCCCGTCCTC
>PTFA01000132.1:101790-241068 GCA_003342895.1 Casuarius casuarius
GGTCAGGCATCTCGCTGGCGCTGGGAAATGGCCCCGGTGAGGTTTCCTTACCCAGCATTTGGGAAGCAAACGCTATTTTCATCTAAAGCCCGAGCTCACACGTGGCCGAGCAGCGCCGGGCTGCTGGCCCACCTCCGCGGCAGCCCCCACCGCCCGGCTGCGGCCCCCGGACCCGCCGAGCCGCCGGGTACCCGCAGCATCGCGGCGCGCGGCTTCGCCTCCGCGCTCGGCGGGGCCGTGCAGGGCCGTGCGGTTTGGTTTGCCCTATTTGCATGTTATAATTAACGACGACACGTTTCAGTCCTCCTTCCAGAGCTTTCTGCAAGGCAGCGGGATCTCAGCCCACATCCAGGCCCAGCCTGAAGTTATAATCCTACGATAAACTGTGCAGATGGATTCCCTAGCAAATCCTGGCTTCGGGGGACACCTACCCACAGCTGGTCTCCCACCTTTCTTGGGTTTCCCTGGTGCTGTTCGTGCCGTGCCCGCGGTGGGCCGAGCCGGTTCGGGGCGTCCGGGGGCCACGCGCGGGCGTTGCAGACTCCCTCCATAAATAGCGATTTCTCCGCGGCTTCCAGGCATCCGACAGCTCGGCTGGAACTGCCGCCGCTAGCGGGCTGACGGGTGTCCGGAAATCCAGGCGCGGGGCCAAAGTCCACAAATCCTCGCTGGGCAAAATTTCCAGGCTGGGAAGCCTGGACATATGGGAGCCCTCGCCCATGGCATCGCCCGGCCGGGCCGGGAGGGCTGCCGGGGCAGGACCTCGCGGGCTCCGTCGCTGGATCGTCACCGTTGTGTCTATTTTCGGTTCTGGAGGGAAATGGGTATTACGTAGTGTAAAATTCGTAATCTGTTTTGGAAGAGGCATCAAGGCAGCACGCAAAGATTAGGTTATGATTAATTGAGGTAATGTACTGTACGTTGTTGACACTTAAATTTTTAGAAGAGTCATGTCCAGTTTCCATACGTGAGGTTTTATTCCTCTTAATTATAGTGGTCTGATTTCCTCTGAGCAGCTCTCCGAACTCCTTCCCAGCCTGGACCCCGCTCTGCAAAGGCAGGGCCGGATCCAGCCCTCATCATCCCACCTTCCGTCCCGATCCCTCCCGTGCCCGAAACAACAGTTTGGGGCGGAGGGTTAGAACGAAGCCGTTCCCCGAAAACCGGTCCCAGATGTTCACCTGCCCTTGCGGCTGCCACAAAGAGGTCACAAACGGCCGGTCTGGCGGAGGTCCCCGGGGAGGGTGGCCGGCGGGGACGGGGACGGCGCGTGGCTCTGCCACGTGGCCCATCTCTCCGGCCCCGGACAACGCCTTTCGATGGGGATTTAATGGGGACGAGCAGCAGCCCCCTTCCCGCCTTGGCCCCCCCGGCAGGCCGCGGGAGACGGCGTTCGCGCCGCGTGCACTCTGCCCGACCTCCGAACCCGGGGCCGGCGCGTTTGTGGGGATGAGGCGACACAGTTCCCGCAACCTGCCTCGGGGGCCCTGAAAAATTAGACTGAATCAAAGCAGAAAATGAGTTTTCATTTATCTTGTGATGATGCACGAGGTTACATGAAAGACAAATAGCTGCTTCTGACTCTTCCTTTATCATTGTCACCGCAATTAATAGGCTGTGGCCTTCGTTACTGTGTTAGTACTAAAGAGACCGCGGGCCCCGGGGGACGTTAACGAGAGGAGGAAAGCAGCCCAATCTTCCCGAAGTTGGGCCGTGCTCGCATACGCTAACCTGCTTCTTTTAGCTTGCTACCCAAGCGCTGGGGCTGCGGCTGCGGGAGCAGGACAGCGAAGCTGCCCGAGGTAACCCACCAGCCCCGGCTCGCAGGTACATCGTCGCCCCGCCGCGGTCCCGGGGCCGCCACAGCCGGGCTCAGCGGTGGAGCATCCCAGCTCCATCACCCGGCGGCGGGTCCCACCACCCATCCCGGCGCCGGCTCCCCGGGCCCGCACGGCCTCCTGGTTCCCACCACCGCCGGCTTCACGAGCCGCCTCCTCTCCTTCGCCGTACCCAACCGTCCGATGCCCGTCGCAGTGCAGGTCTGAGCTACTCCCGCCGTCGGCTGCACCGGACGGGGAGTCATCTGTCACCAGAAACACGTACGCTGCCAAGCATCTTCTCCCGTCTCGTAACGCCCGACCAGCCGCACGTGTGCGTGCAGGGTGACAGCGTTGGCCACACGCTGACGATGAAGCTCGGGCTGAGGCGGGCCAGGTGGACCAGCCAGCCCCGCTTTCCTCTCCGGCGGGGCCCCCCACCGCCCTCCTCCCGCCCGCGGGCGAGAACCGGCTCCGGGCTGGGACCGGCGCGGCTGCAGCGGGGCAGGACCCTGGCAGAGGCCCCAGACGAGCGTTTGGGAGCGAAAGTCCCAGYTCCCACGTAGCGAGGGGACGCGGGGTGGAAAAGACGCGCGGCGAGGCCCGTGTGACCCATCCTGCCCGTAGCTCCATCTTTTCCGACCGCTTGGCTCCGAGGTCTAGAACCAGCCCAGCTCTGCCCATCRCTGTCCGCCATCCTCTGGTAAGGACGAGGATCCCGAGGGGTTTCCAACTCTTTTCTCCCACCAGACGCTGGAGCACTCCCGAGGCTGGAGCGCAACGGGGAAAGCTCCACACTTGGCAAAATAACAGCAAAAGGGAGGATAATAGAGACACGGATGGACACCGCAGAGCCGGTACCGCGTGGGACTTGCACACAAACTCCCACGCTGGCGACAAGCCTCTCCGGCGCCTTAGAAAACCTCTGGGCTCTTCCCATTGCCCCTTCCCTCAGGAGCTGCTCCGAGCCCCCGGGCCTCGGACTGGACCGCAGCGCGGCGGCACAGCACGAGCCTCTCCCCGCGGCAGGCAACGATCGCCCAGGGCAATCTGCGGAGTGGCTCCACCAGGACCAGCTCCAAAACCTGTGTCCACCTYTAACCGACGTGGAGCCGTTTTGGTCTCCCCCCTGCTCCCTCCAGACCCCTCACTGCTGCTGCTTCTTCCCGCAGGGCATCGAACCCAGCTGATGCCGCCCTTGGGCCCGGCAGTGGCAGGAGCGGCCACCGGCACACGCCGGTCCCCCGCCGACGTAGGAAAGACCACGGCCGAGCCGGGGCTCTGGAATAGCCAGACTGACACCAGAAATGGCAAGACCAGAAATCCCGCCTGCCGGGAGCCGCCGAGCAGAGGAAGTCGTCCGAGCGCAGCGTGCAGAGCCGGGCGTCTCYGCATTTCGGTTCCAGACTCCAGCGYGTTTGGAGCTCTTACCTGGGTACCAGAGACAAACCTGGCTGTGTAATTAGAAGCTTAAGCAAATCTGCCCCAGATTTCCAGAAGACTTTGTGGCCTCGGGATCACATTAGCTCTGGGGTTTCCCATTCAAAGCTAACTCTGCCCTGCAACCTGTTTTTGACCTTTATCATTAATTTTTTGGTGCCAAAACACTTCTGAAGGCTTTGGTGTGGTGTGTTCTTATGCAATTGCTGCACTCTGCTCTTTAATCGGTACTTTTTGAGGTTAATTGAAAAGGAATCTATGATTAGCAAATCGAAATTAAGAGAATTTTGTAGGGATTAAAGTTGTCCTGAAACAGAAGGGAGAAAAATATTTATCTGGGAAAACGAAATTGCCGTGCTACGGATGCACATTTGCTGCCCCCGGCCCGGAGATCCCCCTGCGACGGCAGAACGAGGGGCAACACAGGGGCTGCTCCAGACCAGGGAGATGCTATGGGTATAAAGGCTCATTTTCATCTAAATGCAGTTAACATGCTCAGAGTCATTTGGGATAAATGGGATACTTAAGGACACATGATGGCTAATCTCTGCTATGACATTTGTGGAGGAGGAGGAGGAATAATTTAGACGGAGGGTATTGTACTGCTCGTGAGTTATCCCCTCTCTCCCATCGTCAGTGGGACTAATTGCCGGCAGCCTGGACGGGCACGCTCTTGGCACCTCGCAGTCAAGGGCTGCGAGACATTTGCAGATGTTCCCCAGCTCCCCCGCAGACGCGTCCTTGACCCCATCCTGCCGAGGGGGAACCGAGGCACGGGCGTCGCAGCATAACTCCGAGACAGCGCTACGGAGCCTGAGCTTGGGCAAGAAAGAGACCCCCCGCCTGCCGCGCGAGCCGGCGGCACGTGCACGGGCACCACCGCTCCCCGGGCAGCTGGGCCGCGGCTTGGCTGAGCGAATCGCACACTGAACCACCCCAAATTTTAAGTATCCCCCAGACCCTTTGCAGTTAGCATGACAAAGAGCCGGCGAGGAAAGGGCTGGGGCGGAAAGGAATTGTCCACACAAAGCGGCAGAAAGAGCAGGGGGCTGGCTGGCCGCAGCCCCCGCAAACCCAGGTTTTGTTTGAACCTGGCAGTAAAACACCGGCCCGGGGCAGGTACAGACGCRACCGCTCAGCCTCCTTCCCAGGAACAGCAAGGCACATTTCTACGGCAGGGCTCAGCCAAGAACTGCTCGTGTTCCTAAAGTTAATCAGAGAGATTTTCTACGTGTTCTTTTAGATGCCGATTCCAGGCTTTGCCCCGCTCATCCTGCTGAGGCTCTTTCAAGCACCAATTTCTTGATGTGCACTTGAAAAACGTCACAAATTATCAGTCACATCAGAAAGCCAAAAGGTTTTCATCTGCTTTTCCGCTGCCTTTGTTCAGCAGCAGACTTGGCAAAACCCTGGCTTTYTGCAATACGGCTCCCGAGACGCCGCTACTGGAGCAGGAGCATCGAGAGATGAATGCTCATTACACCAGCGTTTGCRGCACGGGTCTGAGGGAACCTCTGCGCAAAAATATCGCTGCTTTCCCAGCCCTGGCCCCGGCGAAGCCAACGGCAAAACTCCCCTCGACTTCCAGGAGCCGGGATTTCGCCCCTAGATGGCTCTAGGATATAAGTTGTTTCAGGCTGTGCCGACGGACGACGTGCAAGTCTCGGTTCCTCGTTCGTGTCGCGGCGGTACCCGGGGGCTGGGGCATTTCGTGGAGGTGCGGGAACCGCGAGCAGCCTCGTCGCAGCACGCTAGCACGGAGCCCGGCACAGCGGGTGCGAGGCCGCGGGAGAGCTCGGCGCATCGAGAGGCATCGGCACGTTTGGACGCTGCTCCTCTTCCCAACCGAAGCCATGTCACCGCGCACGACCTCCCCAGCCCCGCGCCGCGGCTCGCCGGGAAGCCCCGACGCAGCAAAGGAGCGTGCCAGGAGCCACGGGATTTGCAAGGAGCGAGGACAGGCCCTGGGCTGGAAGAGGAGGAGGAGGTGACTCGGGGAAAGAAGAGACGTACTCGCTTCTCCCTCCCGTTCTGCTGGTGGAGCCTTCTCCACCTCCCGGTAATTAAAACACAAATGATGTGGACAGGATCTCCTCGCCCGCTGAGACACACTGCCCGTTTCCGCCACAGAGATGAAAAGTTTAACCACCATTAACGGAGTGGTGGGGAAAGCGTTGCCATACGCACTCCATCACGTATTTATGATGCTTGAACAAAGATCAATAGAAGCTATATGCAAGGGTCTATAAATTTAATGTAGCATGATCATTTAGTATCAGTTGTTTTTTAGATTAATAACATAGGGATGGGCGGCAATCCTGAAACATAATAAAGTGATGCTGACTAGTTATATAGAATACGCACTGAGGTGCCTCCATCTCCCGGCCCTTGGCTGGGTGTTTGCCTGCTCGGGCGGCGAGGAGGACTTCATCCGCTTTGGCATTCGTACAGCACCGGGCGTAACGGGGCCGGAGCGAGGAGACGGCACTGCYGAGCAGGGGGTCGGCGCTGGGGACCACTCGGGTGAGCAATAAGTGAGGGAAGAAACCGTGCCGCGAAGATGCCCCCGTGCAAGCATCACGGTCGCGAGAAGAAAGCGGCCAGCGTCAACGCCGGCTTCCTCCCCRCTGCCTTCCCCGCCCCGGCGCTGAGGCACCGCTGCCTCCCCACCGGCCGCACGGGGCCAAGGACTGGCTCTCTGCATTGACCACAATATGTTATGGTTCAGTGGAAGGACCTTAAACTTACAGACAAGGACAAGGCAGTAAAAGATGAAGCACCTGAACCCCCCGTTTCCAGATTACTAGACCCCAGGTGTGTGCTAGGGAGCAGTTAAATTTCATCATTACCCTTTCTTCTATGGTATTTTTTATAGTCCTTTTTACTACTGGCACTAAAGGTGCCGGACGCATCCCAGGAGCTAAGAGGACATCACTCGTCAACCTGACTGCTCACTGATATAAAAAAATGACAAGTCCTGGCTTAATCTTTCTGATAACTGTGTTCTGCATGGCCCATCCATCTCCATGGAGGAGTTTTGGTGAAGCCGGAAGACAAGAACATCACAGCRTTTAAGAATGAAAAATTAAGTGCCCTTTTTGAGCACAGCATGGAGCTTATTACCGCAGAACTGTCGCCTGCTCCTCCCGGGTTGCGTGCATGTGCCTGCGCTCGTCTGGAGCGGAGCGCCTGTTCCCAGCCTTCAATAAGCTGAGAACAGAGAAGACGGACAGACCGACTGACAGAGCCAAAAGACCGAGAAATTCGGAGATCTCTGCCCTCGAAGCAGCTAAACACCGGGGCGCAGGGACAGACCAAGCCCGTCCCTTCCCAGGTGCGCCTGAACCGCGGCTGCGGCCCCGTCTGCCCGGGGACAGCCGAGAGCCCTCGGAGCTCGCCGCGAGCCCCGGGATGGGCTGCCTAAGGCTCCAGCTCCCGGACTCAGGGAAAATAAGGRGGTTTGATATATGCGTAAAAGCAGCGGTCGTGGAGGAAAGTTTTAAGATATGAGCCTCAACAGCTTAAGGCCAATGCACAGAGCCCCTAAATTACCATTTTTTAGTATCTTTTCTTTTAATTCTGCACGTTGGCATTGTTGGGCTCTATCCTGACGTGCCAGTTAGCTGCTGCGGTCGGCTGCAAACGGCGGCGTGCCGCTTAGCTCCCATTCGCCTGGAGACACTTTTGCGACTGTGGACTTCAATCGACGGCTTGCCAAATAGTCACAGATCTTCAGAGCGACGCTGCGGCATAAAACGCTCCTGTTCAGCTGGAAATCCCTCTGGCGTGCTGAGGAGCGGCGCTGGGCGTGATCCAGGAGCACGCGGCTTGCACCAGCGCGAGGTGATAAACGCGCTGCAGGCAGCAGGGCACGCACRCGCTGGCGCGCACCGTCGCTTTGTGAGTGCAAGAGATGGGTTTGCACCATGTGGTACAGCTACACTTCTAAAAACACRGGCTGCAGCCACAGATATGGTTATTATTATTATTATTGTTCCAGGAGTTTGGCTTTCTTCAAGACCCTTTTGCCACCCCCTCTCTCTGGCTGCGCTGTGCCGCTGCCAAAGAGCAGGTGGAGCCCGGCAGCCCCAGAGGCAGGACGGCACCGCTCTGCCCCGCTCCGCTCCCTCCCATCCATCCCTCCATCCACAGATGTTGCGGCTTCATGCGAACTGGCAGCATAGCAAATTGTAATTTAATTAACTCTTAAGTGTTCGTGTAATCCGGGCTGACAGGGCTTCCCCAGCCCTTTGGTGCGGGAGCCGTTTGCATCGTCTCTTCTGGCAGGCTCGGAGCGTTGTCGGAGGAGCCAAAGTTGATTAAGCCGTGCTGGAAGGACGGCCTCGCGGCAGGAGCGGGAGGGAACGCTGTTAAGTCACCTTAACAGAGAGCCGGTGCCTGTCCCCGTTGCATCTGCCTCTTGCCGACCTGTTTCATGTGCAGCGCGGAGGGTCCCTGGAGGAAGGGAGGTTTGGATGCTGGACCGCGAGCCAGAAACTGAGCTTGGCCAATGCCGAGCAAGTCCCCGATTTCTCTGTGCACCTGCAGTTGGAGGAAGATGAGGACGCTGCCCTTCATCCCAGGGCCTTGCAAGGTGGACACACCTCCAAGGAGTCATTCACCCCGCAGGATGGACACCAGAGAAGAACGAAGACAAGCTCTGGGCCTCGCTGGCGGGTGGGCCAGCACGCCGCAGGCGGAGGTCTCGCAGCCCATTTCAGCCGCCTCTTTTCACAAATTGTCCCCTCGGGTCATTCGAAACAGCTCCTTGTATCCTTCTCCTCCAGGTCCGAAGGGCTCCCTTCGAGCAAGAAGACTCTCAYGGGGAGAAGGCAGCCGACGTTAAAACAGCACACAAGGGAGCGGGGAGAGGTGGAGATTTTCCACTGAAACCTACTTTTCGTGGAAAATTGGGTTTGTAACAAAATGAAAGCAAAYGTTGAAAGTGCTTATTCTTTTCCTGCTGTTTTGATTTTCCATCAGAAAATTAGAGAGAAGAACAGYCACAGTTTCTTTCCTCMTTTTTTCTCTTTTTCAGTTTYTTTTGGCCAAAGGGTATAAAAAATATTTTGGGTCTCTTCCACGTTTTTCCAGGCTCCACATTTTTGGCTTCCTGATGAAAAGCTGGGGTTCTCTGCGGGAAACCAAACCACAAACCGGAGTGCCCACAGCTCTCCTTGGCTTCCCACCGCCCTCCTGTCCAGGCTGGACGCTTTGCAAAGACGCGTGGACCCTCGCGGAGGCTTCGTGCCTACGTCATTTCACACGTGGCTCATGCAGATCTCAGATTTCCTGATTTTCTAAGACTTTCTTCCACAGTTTCCTCACTTCTATCTGTCATTAAACAAAGTTTCATTGGTGAAACGCATTAATTGTCGGCTCTCCGGAGCCGTAAGCCCGTGAACCCGCCTGGTGTGTAATCTATAATCTTCTAATCGCCGCCTCCCTAATCCGCTCGGGATGGAGACCCCGTCACCAGGAACTGCGCGGCGCGGTGGGCTGCCGCCTCGCTGGWGAGGGAGACGGAAAAAGACGGAAAAGAGAGCGAAGCGGATCTGAGAGGAGGGTATAAATTACTGTGGTGTTCACTTCGGTCATGYAAAGCTTTAAAACCAGATTAAGGCGATGCTGCTTGCTTTGTATTTCCTCCTCGGTCCCCCTTCCCGCGTTGACTTTCCCTCATCTCCTTGGCGTGATCTGGGACTGCCCCACGCCGCGGCACGATGCTGAGGRCGGTGGAGATGCCGTTGCAGCCGGGGCGCTCGCACAGCGCCGCACTACAGCGAGCAACGCGATGGGAAACCCGGGGAAAAGCGATGGGAAATAAAAAGAGAATGGGAAAAGCGGGGACCCCAATTCTAAATGTGCTGACGGTGCTGTGCTGTAATTAATAACGGGGATTCGTATAGCGCGGAGAAGAGCACCTCGTTAATCAAAGCCCCAGGTGTCAGGACGCCAAGCGGGAGCAGGAGCCGCCAGGCAGCGGAGGGAGAGGAAGGGGCCTCCGGAGCGGGAGAGGGCACCGCGCCGCGGCCGGGGATGCCCTTCCCAGCCGGGCAGCTAYGAAACAAAATCAGAAATCGCAAAAAATGACCTGCAGACCAAAAGCCACAAACAGCTTAAAAGATAAAGTTCTGGAGGACTCCAGCAGCGTTGCACTGAGCAACGAAACGTGGGCAAAGCAAAGGTTGCAGAAGCAGCTAGCCATCACCTGAACCTATCTATGTTTTTTTAATTCAATACAGCAGTCTCCTCCTCTCTTCTCTCCTGGCCCCTCTCTGTCCTGATGTTCCCATTTCTCCTTCCTCCGCGGGTGCGTTTTCGCTAGCTGAGCTGATTTCGCTCATGCACCCACCTAGATGTCTTGGAGGACTTCCATTTTTTGCCTTGTTTGTCTGCTAACACGGTATAATTTAAAGAACAAAAAAGGACCATTCATTTTTTGAGAGAGAGGGAGAAAAAAAGAGGTTGCCGGCTATTTAGCTAAGCTGCCTTTGATAGAAAACTTTAGCAGGCAATCATCGGTAAACCCAGTATTTGCAAAATGGAAATAAATGAGAATCGTGTCTGGAAGCCCAAAGCGTCGTCTCTGCCCGCTCTGCACTGCCTGTCGCCTCTGGGCACACGTATCCAAACTGAACTTTGAGAGCACTGGATGGGGCCTCTAGTCCCAGTTGTCACCACTGGCTTACTGGGAAGCATGGGGAAAGTCATTTTGCCATCATTTCTCTGGTGCAGAATGAGGACGGTAGAAGACGTGGTTTGGGTTTGAGATAGGGCAATGTAAAGTGCCAGACAAAACCTGGCAGTGGTTACTGTCGCTAACAGGTCACTTCTCTGCTTGGGGTTTAATGAGAAAAGCGTTTTGCAGCCCTGGGGCATCGCGAGGGTCAGGACTACCCGGGGTCGGGGAGCCCAGCCCTGCTCCAAACGCACCATCCCCGGTTCCCGGCAGCATCGCGCGCAGGCTTTCACACATCGACCCCCACGTCGCCAAGTAACGAGGGCGTCTCTTGACGCAAAGCTACCTACGTGCTTTTTAGCAAAGGGTTTCCACCAGTACCCATCTATCCACAGCGCCTTTATACAAACTTTTTCTTAAAAACACAGATTCATAAAAACGAGAGCAACGACAACATACTAATGCCCGTAGTTACTTATTCACAGTCAATGGTTATGTTTTCCTCCAAGCAAGCCATTAAACTTGTTAGCTTCTGGTTAGACACTAATTTTCTTTTTCAAAGAAGCAATGTGTTAGGAATTATGTTAATGAGGTATAAATCAAATCCATGCTTAAGTCAAAAGGCTGATGCCATCTAAACATGTTCCATGTATCAACAGCAATACAATTTCATAGGTGTAATCCATCAACAGCCAATCTGGTCGGCTACTTCATTACAGATAGATAATTAATGTCCAGTAATAATAAGCTGCCTTGATTTTGTTGTTCTCGAGGAAAAAAAAAGAAAAAACCCACCATTTTTAGGCAGTCTAAAATGGCACATTTTAAAAGAGGTAATTGTTGAACATTAATTTGCTATCAATCAGGAGTGCAGTTAGAGCTATTTATCTCTTTACCTGATCATGCTGAAAAAGCTTGAAGGGGGAGAGAAAATAGCAAGAGCAACTGGAAGCTGTCAATAACTGTGCCTGAAAATGAGGAATTCCCAGGATAACAACGACATTACTTAGATATGAATAGTGCTTCCAAGGTAAAATATGGAGATAACCACGACACAAATAGGCCATTTCTTGTAGCACTTCACCGGCAGAGAGTATTTGTGTAGCGTGAACACCACCCGTTTGCCGTAACGCCAGCGCTTTGGGGTGTCTATTGGCACTTGCTGTTGTCCAGGACCTCTCTGGAGGGGACAGTTTGATCTCAGGTGCTGCCCAGCTTGGCGTGGGTGAGATATGAGAGGGCTGGTTATCAGTGGTGATGGGGTATCGGTCATCTGGATGTGAYGTTCAGCCCAGGAAAGACAAAAAAAAGGGAAAGAAAAGGAGGAAAAAGAAGAGACATCTATCTCCCATCTCAGCTCTTCATCATCCAAAAAAAGTAAGATACAAAAGGTGTCTTGGCTATAATCGCACTGATGGATGTCACCCCCTCTCTGTAACCGTGCCAGGCCTTCAGCCGAGAAACGTGCTGGCACATTCAGACCTGAGAAATCCCCGGGAACGCCAGCGAAGCGACGTCGGGGTGGACTTGGCTGACTTTGCAGCCCTTGTTTTCAGGGAGAAAAATTGGTAAAATTTGTCCCTTAGAAGTAGTAATAATAAAAGGACAATAAAATCTGTAAAAAAGACAAAACTTRTGAAAAGCAGACGCACACAGAGACAAGCGGACAGGATAGGGCTGGGGTAAATGGGCAAGGATGACTTCTTGAAGAATTTAAGTTGCAATGAAACAGGAGGGGAGAGGCGAGGCGCTGGGCTAAGTTTTGTTCGCACGTSCCCTCCACGTCCCCCCGCCTGGGGAAAGCATCCCTGCCTCCTCCTCGTTACTATTATTTGTGCGCGGCACGCGGTACAGCATCTCATAACTCACCGAGTTTATGATAAAGCAGAGCAGTTGTTTTTGGAGACAGGCACTTTGGTATTCAGCAGCCCCAGAGGCTATGCCGCGGTGTGCTCTCTCCTCCATTCRCCAGCTAACGTGCCAATTTTTCCCTCCCCTTTCTCGAGTGTGCCTGAAGGAAATTTATTGCAGCAGGCGACTGCTATGGGCAAATACTAATAAAATGCTGTTTTGCTGCAATTTGTTTAATTGGCCACAGAAGAGAAGCCTTGCATGTTAGATCCAGCTTCTGACACCTCCTGCCCAGTCCACAGATGTTCTCAACATGAAGTGCTCACATCTCCATGTTTATGGTAGGGAGAAAACAAACCCCTACCATTAAATCTTTACTATTGCTGCAGATCTGATTTGATTTAACATGCATATTTACTGTGGCAGGCTGCTGGCAACCCCTCTGATTTATTCAGCAAAATGTACTACTTAACATACATTCTCCCCTCCTTGCTGCCTTCCAAGTGCTCTTTCCTGTCCCTCGAAAAAACCCACGTGAGCCCCAACAAGCCGAATAAACAATCCTCCGTCTGATGAACAACGGAGAAGAACGGCAGATTCGGAGTCCTCAAACACGGCTAATCCTCTGGGCTGAATAAGTTCGTGCATAAAAGTTTCTGTCCTTCGCTTATCAACATGACTGAGCTCTACCTGCACGGGCTAGTGTTCATGCTTCATGGAGATTTGGGGGGCATTAAGATACGATTCTTTATGGTAAATACAGATTTTATGGTTTCAGCTCAAAGATTGCTATCAGGATTGGGGCCCTTTTGTGCTGCCCGCTGCACAAGTGCACACGGGGGCCAGAGCAGGTAAAGAAAGGTTTATAATCTATGGCATTAACAAGAATAATAAAAGCAGCAGCTAAATGTGGTGAACGACTGCTCTCGCTGCGGTAACCGCCTGGGCTGCAGCTCACCTCCGAAAGCGGCGAGCAGCGGCGCGGGAGCTCAGCCGCCCCGGGCTCTCGCCCCGGACTGGGGTCTGCCGTTTCTGTGCGCCCGTTCGCAAGGGGCTGTAGTTACCACGGGGGTCTCGAGAAGCCGGATCWGTATTTACGAAATGCTTTGAGATCCCAGGATGAAAAATGCTCAGACGCAGACTCGAGTAATACTTGGTCACTGGGGGAGAGGACTCCCAAACAAAGCAATTACCGGATTTTTGCCAAGATAAGATTTGCACATCTCTGCCCAGGACAACACTAATTTCGGTGCCAAAACATGGCATGCAGTTGTTTCATATCAGCATTTAGAAATCAAAGCGCGATGTCTTCATGGGTTTGAAGTCAGACTCGAGGTGGGGAGATATGGTACATGTTGCACCACGGATTTACAGGAAAGTCAGAGATTTAAAGCAGTAAAGGCGGGCAGCTGCCCTGCGTTGCACGAGCTGCGCATTCTTGCATCATTTGCATTATGAAAGGGAACTTTAAAAAGCTATTTAGGAGATTTCTTTTAGGAGATTTCTCCCTTTGCCCCATAGGTTTTCAGGCAGGAGCRGAGCGCATCTCCAGCCGCAGAGGCGGCAGCGCCGAGCGCGCGGCGGCTGGACCRTCTAACGCCGGTAACGACCGAGGGGAAAAAGGACTTTGAGGCTGAGCCGTCCTAAACAGTGATTTGTACATACCGAGGACATTACAGCTCTCCTAGGACTTCCCTGATACTCATTAAGTTTCCTCTTTGCCGCATATTTCAAAGATTTTAGGTGTGGGAGCTATAAGCCTCATTTAAACTGACTTACAACCCGAGCCGTGCAGGCGCTGCGCCGCCGGGCTCCTCGCTCCCGGCCGCCGGCGAGCAGCCAGGAGACCCTGTGCCTCCTCCTCCTCCTCCTCCTCCTCCTCCTCCGCATCTTCAGCACGAAGCTGGGCAAGCTCAGGTCTCCGGGAGGGCGGTGGGGTGAAGAGAGCAGCTCTGCTTTTACTAGCTATAGGATGAAAGTGCCACTTAAAGCTCTGCTTAACCCGAGATCAGATCTAAATGAAGGGGAACGAGACAGACGGATYGTTAAAATACTCTCTAGCGCAGACGGGACAGCTCTGCCGAGTGCTCGTGGGTGACGGGACCTGTTCCTGCATAATCACAGGTTGAAACCTGACTGTGCTGGGTAGTGGATGGAAAAACTCTCCTTTGATGGTGGCAAGCAAACCGGTGGCTCTGCGACCCTCGGGATCTGGGATATCCTCCTGGCCCGCTGCCCCGGCCCGGGACAAGCCGCGGGAKGAGCAGGGGCTCAACTGCGGCTTCCAGACGCTGGAGCTACCGCTCCAGAAACGCCCCTGTGCTTCCTGCTGCAGGAGGGAGCCGTCGGGCCGCCTCGGSCAGGGACCGCGACCACCGCGCCACAACCAAGCCGCAGCAAAAACAGGGAGCAAATTTGCAACCGTGCARCCCGAGCCCGGGAGCGGGGACGCACGGCGAGCTGCACCTGCGGCTTCCCGGCCCCGGTGCCCCACGCGCTCTCCGGCACGGATCGCTTCCTTCACCCGGGCGAGCTGTTATCTGGAGCCGCAGAATGCAGACCGCTATCCCCGGCTCTATCAGATCGGTTCCTCCGTTCTTTTATCTTCCCTTATTGAGGAGATTAAAATACTAACGTGTTCGAGGAAGCCGCCCTGGAAGGCAGAGGTGCCGATCTCCACGAAGTATAAGGATATGCTAATTCTCAYGAGATTTTTTTTCAGCTAAAAGTAGGCAAATGGATCATTTTGATGGGGAAACATGGGGCATCTCCAGCACCCCGCCGCAGCAGCACTGAGCCAGTGACGACCACAGCTGAACGGTTAAACAGAACATTTTCTGTGCTGTTCTGGTTTAGTTTTTACCCAGACGGATCGTTTTGGGAGCCGAAGGGAGAAAGCCTCCCTGGCCGGCCAGCGTCTCCTCCTTTCCGGAGGCGAGGCCCCCGCGAACCGCTTCAGTTTAAAAAGTGGGGCAGAAAACGTCACAGAAAGAAACTTTCAGAGATCTGCTGCCTCCAACGAGGCCAGAAGCGCTGGGACGGCCGGCTCTGCTCCCGCGGCTCCCCGCTCCGGCGTGCCGTCTCCAGCCGGCCCCACCGCCTCCCTCGGCAGCTCCGAAAGTGGGTTGAACGCCCTTCCCGGGCCCTCCGCGATATTTGGCAGCTCCTGCTCCGTCTCCCGAGTTCACTCGATTTGTGCTTATCGTGTCTCGCTCCTCTCCCGCCGCTCGCAGGGACCCCAGAGCTGTTATTCGCTCGGAGAAATTAATGATAATTCTCCTCAGCACCGGAGCAGCTTAAATTATCTTGTTTTACTCGATGCAGAGACTCGATGGGGCAGTGCGGGGGATCCCACTCGCGACCCTTCCCGCGGGATCCCGCGCCGGCCGGAGGAGACGTCGCCCATCCCTCTCCGGCCGCGTCCCCGGGGCCGAGCACGGCGCACAAGCCGGGGAAGAGGCCCTCTCTTCTTCAACAGCGCACGTAATATCCTTTCCAAAGGTTTACCGAGGTTACTCACGTATTAAGTTAAGCTAACCAATTTACAATGCAAATGTTACATAGATTACAAAGGGTAAATGAGTTGTATGTTGAAGGAGATAGGCTTTATCCAGGCAAAAGTGGAGCAGACCTGTGGCAAACTGCAATTAATGACCCGAACACATCTTCCAGAATGAAAAATTCATCGAGTCCTCTAAGGATGTATAGCCCAAGCAGAAGAAATTATTCACCACCTTCTACATATCCAAAGTGTCACCAAGCCTATTTATCTGGCAAATAAAGTACTTCCCTTCAGCCCTAATATTTCTGCTACCGTACGGTCCAAAAGTTCTGGGGGTTTTTTTAAAGCAGATTTTAAGAAGAAAGTGCAATTCCAGGGAAACGGAAAGCTTGTGAAGTGTTGGGCTAAGGACGACTGCTGGAAAACGGAGATTCCCCCTGCAGACCTGTGCTAAAACCAGGGAAATGAGGGAAGAGCAACCGGGGCTCCAGCGTCCGCTTTGCTGAAGACCCTTTGGGCAAGGAAAAAACCCGGACGAACCGTTGCAGGTCCGGACGGCGAAGGGGGAGCCCGGGGCTCTCGGGACGCGCTCAGCACTTGTTTTTGGCAAAACAGAGCAAAAAAAAAGCATGGCGTTTCTGCAGGGCGCGAGGACGGCGACCCGCGAGCGGAGACGCCGGCCGGCGCCGGGCACCGGTGGAGGCTCGGCCTTGACCCGCGACGCTGAGCGCCGCGATTAGCAGCCTGACCACGCGCGGAGGGAGATAAAACCTGGCCGCCGCGCTGGAGGGGAGCGCTCCTCGTCTCATTAATGCACGTAACGCGCTTTTGCGGTCCCCAGGCGGGCCGGGAAGTGCTGTTATAAAACTGGGACTAAATCTGAGATATTCTTCTCCTCGCCTGCGGTGGGAACGGACGCGGCGGCCGCCGAGCAGACCCTCCGCGGCTCGAGTGATTCAGTGCTTCTCCGTGCTTTACTGCCCTACCCTTGCGAATAAACGAAGGGGAAAACAACCGCGGATGCCGCGATTCGTTTTAAAGGAAAAAGTTTTCCTCTCCTGCAAGCGCCGACGGCAGGTTTGGGCTTGGAGAGGCTGCTCCGCTCCCACCGAGCCGGCGGCTGCCGAGCGCGGACGCGTGAGGCTAACGAGTGCTGACACACGAAGACGCAGCCGAAGCGAGCGCCGCAGCCTATTTAGCTGCTAATTTGGGCGCTTGCAGAGCGGATCCGCGGCCCCGGTCCATCACCGCTCCGAAAACGGATCTGACTCGCAGGAAACAACCTGCCGCGGAGCTGCGTTACTTACAGGGCGACGCGGGCGCTTCCCGGGCTCCCGGCGCCACGACGCGCCGCGGATGGGCTGCACGCGGCAGAGCGAAGACAACGGGTCCAAAATAACCACGTTGTTTTGCTTTAGCCCTGAAAATGCTCATGAGTTGGAACAAGCCCTACCAAGCTGAACCCACGATTTTTAATGCTCATGTAACTTAGAGCAGCTAAAACTGACTTTAAAAACACCTTACGGACAGAGGCCTTTAGCTACATTTTTCCGCTGAGGGTAAATTTTACAGCCAAATTATAAACCCTTCCGTCCATCAGCACCCGGCGCAACCTTCTTTCCGGCAGCAGCGCCGGCAGCGGGGCCCCGCTCCGCCGGTTGGGATAGAGTTGGACCGAAGGCTCCGGGAAGCCTGACAGCCCGTTTAACCAGGTGTCTGACATCCCATTTCCCCGCGCTTCCTCTCCCTTAATCCCTTCACGCGGCGCCCGCTCGGGAGTAAGCGCGTGTGAAATCGAGGCCTCTCCGATGCACGCGGCAGCGGCTCGCCGAAACGCAGCACCTCCGCCTCGCTGTGCCGCGCCGAGACGAGGCCGGTGCTCATCGGAGAGGCTTTGCCGGGCGTCCGGAGCCTCCTGCACCCGCAGAGCGAATACGCAGCTCTCCGCACCCGCCGCGTCCCCACGCTCCCGTCTCCCCCGAGCGCCGGTTCGACGGGGCGGTTCAGGGAAGCAGGAGGGGGAACAGAGAGGAGCAGGGATCGCAAGGAGCACCGCCGCTCGGGACATCGCCTGGAGACCCGCAGGGATTTGGCCAGGGGACCCGCAAGGACCTGCAGATGTGGCCAGGGGACCCGCAAAGAGCTGCAGATGTGAAGCGGCGCGTGGCGAGGCAAAGCGCTCTGCAAGGGCGTTCGCGGGGCGCAAGACATTTGAACGCAGATGATTTGCAGCATTATTTTTGCTAGTTTCACAGGTTTGAGGGTCTCAAAAAAAAAAAAAAAATGGCGCTTATTCGTTGTTAGGCCCCATTGCCCAGTGGAAAAATGCTTAAAATTCTACTCAGTAATGTGGATTTTGAGGCAGAAAGCCTTTTCTTTTCTTTTCTTTTCCAGAGTAGGGAAAACGAAAGCCAGAAAGGAAACCGAGCACTGCTGGGAAGTTCCCAGGGAATGCTTTCGCTAGTTTTGTATATTTTTTAATCACAAGCCACATTCACCTAAGATTTGAGCAATTTACTTTTTAACGCTGGCTACAGCTTATATCAGGGGGATAATATGCTGCAATTGCAGCAAGACAGACTTGATCCAATAGGTCTATTATCTCCCCCCGTTACTATGATCCTGTCCTAATTAGGATCTCACACAGACCAGATACACCAGAAGTCAATGACAACTTCATTTATCCGAGGGCTTCGGTCTAGGAAGGCTGTCTGGTGTTTTTAAGTCACCATCAAGCAGGTATTGATTTGGCGGAGTCAGGAAATGATACTTCATTTACGTGCTTCGGCGCGGAGTTTGGGGTGTGCAGCCGCGCGGGAGAGGTGCCCTGGAGCCTAAGCGCCCAGGCGGACGTGCCATTTGCAGGGCGAGCAGTTAAAATGCCTCGTTTCCCTACTGCTCTGCCCAACAGACTTTCTGAGGGTTGAAATTCGTGGTAAATCAACGAACATCTGGATCAATAAGGTGCAGGGGAGTGATTTGCATCTTTGCTCTCAAGCCTGTGCCGGAGTAAGAGCCTTGAAAGCGCACGATTTACAGCGCTCGGCTCACGTGGAAAGACAGAGAATCCGTCTAATTGCATGCTGGAATGCAGATTACAGGCAGGAGATGATGAGCAGGGCTAAACCCAGGGCCTAAAAATAAATAAATACACAATGCAAAACCCCAAGTGAATGAGATTTCCGTATTATCATCACACCGTGTAAATGATAGCGCCCCTCCGGATTAGCCCGACGGAGAGTGGGCTGGGGCCTTGGAAAGATAAGGCATATTTAATCTGCACACATAATCAGCTGAAGGGGAAATACAAAATGCTAATAACAAATTGGAATTCAGTCTAAAAAGGAGGCAACAAACACCAGAACCATTTCCCCCTTCTTGCCTTTGGAAAAAAAAGGACAAACAAGCCCCCCCCCGCCACCGAACTCCTACCTGTCTGTTTCTTTCCCTTCTTTTCCCCTCCAAAATGCTTCATTATAACACTTATGGGGGTGAAATCGTCACATAAATACCTTGGCCCCCATTTTACTCTGCCCCATACATCCAACTTTATGTTTTAAATGGACCAGTTTACTCGTGACTAAATATAGAGTGGATCTCAGCATCCCTCGCTAGGTGGAACGCTATAAAAGGTAAGTGGTACAATACATCATCTTAAAAGGTGGCTTATCGGGAGAGGAGGTGCAGGAAATATTGTGCAAGGGACCGTCTGCATCTGAGGCGCAATTGGATTCCATTTTTCCTTTTGAAATAGGGAACGGCGAGTACGCTGCTAACGCCTGAAAAATAACGCCGAGGCATGAGGCGCGCGGGAGGGGCAGGCTGCCTCCGCGGGCAGGGACGGCCGAGCCGGGGGCGGCGAGGGCAGCGTGGTCTCGCGCCGACCCCAGAAAAGCTCTTTTCCCTATTCAAAACAGAGTAACGTAAAATGGAAAGGCAATTTTTCTTCGTAACTGTGTCAATCCCAGGGGCTCTGCCTACACCGCCGCATCGCTGAAACGAGTCGCATCCCTGGTCGGCCCAGAAGCGATGGAGCCGGGAGGGCCGTGTATAGACCCTTAGACTTTGAGGCCTCCAAGAACCGCTGTGACTATCTGGTGTGACCTCCCGACTGACGTAAGCATTTCGGTGCAGGGACTGTTCCTCCCTGCCGCACAAAACAACATCTTTAAGCCTCTAGTAATGCAGCTTGGTCAGAAACATCCATTATTTAAGCCTCACGACACATTTTGAGCAGAATTAAGGAAGACCGTAGACAGTTTACTCGCATTCTGCCTACCTCCTGTCCACCTAAAACAAGCAAAAAGCACCTAAAACAAACAAAAAGCAAGCAAACTCCCGCTTGGCAGATCCCGGCCCAGCCAGAACCCCCAAACAGCCACTTCACTGCGCTCCAGTGACCAGCAGTCCCTGAGGAACCGCGTTCCTGTCCTTCATTAGGTTCCAGAATCAGCAGCCTGGACTGAACAGGGGCATAAGATGCGGCTGCTGCACTTTTTGATTCCTTCTGCTCTGCGTAACGACTGTGTTCTAGAGAATTAGTCTTTTTGGGTACGTTTGGTAACGCACCCGCACGGCGCAGTTTGCAACGTGGCTGGTGAGCTCCTCGCGGCCCGAGAAAGGCTCCTCTCCGGCATTTAAGGTTTTTTCTTCCATGTCCCCAGAAAATCAAGGCTCCATGGCCGTAAAGAAAATCCAGCATCAGTGTAGAGATTTGGGGTTAAGCCACGGACTGCAGCAAACTGCGTAAGCCCCGGCGACACTGTATTTGTTCTCGCCTTTGCTCAGATACTGTAAACAGGGCAGATTTCCCATTACACGCACGCACACACGCGTCCAAACCCTGTGTGCTGGCCAGGAAGATTATTGAACAAAAGTAAGTGATAAAAGCACAGGCCAAAAAGATGTGTTATAGTGTTTTCCTCTGAGGCAAAGACAAAGAAGACACTTTGCTGTTTGTTGTGCCAGAGAATCATCTCTGATTGTTTGTGTCACGGTGGCAGATAAGTGCAAAGGAGATAGATGTTGTGTCTCCCAGGCACAGTTCTCATCTGTACGGGATGAATTTATGCCTGCTGGTCGCGCGGCTCATGATTCAGAGCCGGCGTGTGACTGCGACGCGAGCAGAGGCGAGCCCGCGCCGCGACGCCTGACGTTGATCCGCTTCATCCGTGTTGTCAGCCAGCCCCTGCGAAACGTCCCCTCGCCTCACGGTCAGCCCGCTCCCTCGCTGGGCTCCCTTCATCCCTCCCATCCCCAGACCCACAGCCGCTTCTCCGCCGGAGCCGCACGCGCGGCTGGAAGGAGGGAGGAGGCCTGGGATCTGCCCTGTGCTCGGGGACCTGCTCCCTCGCTCCCGGGGCGCTGGGCCACCGCGCTCGGTTCTGCAGCCGCGAGGCACCCGCAGAGCGGCGGCGCTGGCTCGACGCGCGTCTCGCGAGCAACAGCTGTCTTATTTGTGTGCAAGTACTCACTGGGGCGCTATCAAGGTAAATACATAATCAAAATTACTATATTCAACTGAGGTGAAAGAGCATCTTGGCTTCAGCACTCGTTCATTCGTTCCATACCCTGCTAATTGAGCGTGCCTTACGCCGTGCTCCGAAGGCTGCCAAAACCAGGAGAGGCTGACGAGGCCATGGTAAGCTTTCTTACACGACAGCACGTATAACTGTAGCTGATACTTATTGGTGCAGCAAATCTGCCCAAAGGTGTCTGGAAGAACCCAGATTTGAACCCACATCTCTCATCTCCCCTTTCCGTCTCAGTCTCGATGCTAAACCCAGGCTTGGCTTCCCCGTCGTGTGCCGGGAGCCTGACGTGCTCGGTAGGAATGGGGCACCGGGAGCTGCACCCAGGGCTTTGCTGCTCCTCGCTGGACTCCTCCACCTTGGTCACGCGAGAAAGGTGATTTACCACGTTCCCTCTTTACCCTGGTCCTGCACGACACTCGCCACGTCACTTTAAGGCCATACATGAAGGCTTGATTTTACCCATGCTGGTGGCCCTAGAGAAGGGCTGGAGAAAGCTGAGCACCAGCAAACCCTCCCGCAGAGCCTCAGGGAGACCCTGGTCCCTGTGCCCAGCCTGGCGAGGCCGCCGGCACTCCTGGGCCCCCCGAACCCGTGGCTCTGCTCGCGCCTCCCCAGCGCTGCAAGCTGGTTGTTTGGGTCTGCAAACAACTCCCATTTCCCCCGACTGCTGATTGCTTCATTTCATGCTCCCCGACACAAGACGAGCATCTCCTGGCTCATCGCCCCCCTTCCCCGGCAGCTCATCACTCACCGCCCGCCCCGCCGCGGCCCCGCCGGTTCGGAGCGGCCGCAGACGGGGAGAACCGGGAGGAAATGAGCTCTGCACCCGCGCCGGGGCCATCTGGGAGGCCGAGGGAAATTAGGGCTAAGCCCAGAAGTTTAATTTCCCCTTGCAATGATCAAGGGACTTTTTTTTTCTTTTTTCTTTTGGTACCTCTGAAGTTAGAGGAAATCAAGCCAGAGCCAAAGACGAATGAGAAAGTTCACCGGAGGCTCAGCGCTTCCCCACAAATCACCTTCGCCGGGGAAGCTTTTACCGCGGGAATTTCTGGGCAATCCGACGCGGGAACAAAAGCACCACCAAACCAGAGGCACGCGCCAGCTTTGCACGAGAGCCGTCCTGACCCACCACCTTCCGTCTCCAAAACCAGATCCAGGCCTGTTCGGGATTCCCTAGGTATCCGCTCCCTCCTGGGAGTTTTACAAGCAGCAAAGTTGAAAAAACACAAAACCTCCTGTGCTGCCCCTGTTTGGAGGCAGCAAGCACCGCCAAAGCCTCCTCGCCCGGTACGAGCACCTCCTAAAAGACGAGCGATCTAGCAACTGCTTTGCTACAAGGCTCATGTTGCCACCTTTTAAACGACAACACGAGTGAGAAATCCCCATAAATCTCGTAGTCTCCCTAAACCAGCCGGCTGTTGATCAGGCCAGGCAAAATCGGGAGCCAGGGCAGCGCTAGGCCCACGCTCAGAGCTTCAGCTGCTCCTGGAGCCACCTCAAACCGCTCTCTCCTGTGTCACCTTAGCGCTGCATCACCGCAACGGGGATGGGAAGCTCTGGGGGGTAAACCTGAATCCCGGCAGGCAAACCATGCGGGAAGAAGCCCAGGAAATCCCTCGAACCACGGAACGGGGCGCACGGGCACGGCCCCGGAGATCCGGCCCCGTTTGTCACAGGCGTCACTGCCAGCCCGGAGCCAGAGCGGGCAGCAAACGCCACCTTGCACACGGTGCCTCCCCTGCCAAAATCCTAGCGACATCCCAGCACGTTATGTCCCCTGCAGGAGGAAGGAGCTGTTTTTAGACAGCCGGGGACACAGATTTCTATGTTGAATCATCCCTTTTCTGTGCCCAAGCGAGTCCCCGGCCTGTAACTCAAACCCTGTATTTGCCAAGTCGCGGACACTTCGGTCCCCGTGTGAAGGCTCGCCCAGAGCTCCCGGGAACGGGAGGACACTCGTGCAATTGAGACCCCGGACTAGGGACCTAAAAACAATTTTTTGTTGCCAGTATCGCCACGTCTTTCCCCAGTAACCGTGCGTGAGTCATTTAACCTGTCTAGGCAGCAGCTTCCCAAACTGGCAAAAGGGAGCGAGCTTCATCGCCTCACTGTGACACCCGAGTTCAAAATCTGTTCTTCTTGCACTTCATACGGCTGAAAATCAGAAGTCCCCAGCATGGGACAGACAATATTCTTTAGCATGATCGCACTTAAAATTTTTAATTTTACTGAATTCACTTCCCGGGTGGGACGAGGGGGAGCGGGGACCCTCCGAGAGCCGCTCGCTCGCTGTCAGACCCGAGCGCGTCCCGGTGCCGCCGGCTCTGCGCGGGGAGCTCCTCCGGACCGYGGCCGAGCTCCGGGGACGGCTGCCCGGGAGAGGGAAGCTAACGCAAACCAGGAGCCCTGCGGCTGCGGGACGCCAGAGCCTCGGCGCTTGGCACCTCTCGCCTGCCACCGCCTCCTGCGAGCGGAGGGCTGGCTCCGTCCCTCGTGCGCATCGTCTTACGGGGTTGATTTCTCACCTGCGGACGTGATCTACGCTCCCCTTCCTCTCCTGGATGCCTTAGTCAAAAGAGAAAATGGATCTTTTAAAGATACATGTATCCATCACTATTATTTACATCCTCATATGCGAACGCAGCTCTGCTGCAACAGGGGAAATGTAAATCAGGTGGACATCGCTCCCCGAATGCCCTAAAGAGCTCCATTCCCCCCAAATTAGAATAGAAAATGCTCTTTTAAAATGCACCTTTAATATGTAAAAGCTGCTGCATCCTGACTCTAAATAAACCAAACTTGAGCTACATGCCAAATATCTTAGATAAAGAACAGGTAAGGTGGGAGTATCTGGCCGAGGAATCGGTCCTAAACAGCTATTTATATTAATGCAAAGAAGGTGCAATGTTCTTCCTCTTGATATATGCTGCAGTGGGATGTAGTTTTGTCCCACTAGTGAGAATAAAACCGTACAGTTCATGATAGGCAAAGTCACATGCGTGAGATAAAAAGCTCCAACTATAATATATGTCTCCACCATGTATTCTCTTCAGGATTTTCTTTAGATCTTTGGATGACAACAAGAAAACACTTACTCAAGGTTAGACACTGCTCGCTGGGCTTTTTAATAACAATTCCCTGTATCCTGGGGGATTGCGGCTGCGAAATAAGGCAAACTCGGCTTCGGCTGCTGGACGTGCGGAGACAGGGAGGAATCCTTCTGTATGTCTTTGTTTCCGCGTTGCCGAGCACGCGGAGGAGCTACGTGCAGGAGCGGGGCTCCCGCGGCGCGCGGCTCTCCCGACGCTCGCCCCGGCACGGTGGCGCCGGCCGAAACCCAGGGCGTCCCCAGGGCCGGACCTGCCGCGCGGAGCGGAGACGTGAGCAGGGCGCCCGGAGGGGAGACGCCCGGCTGAACCTCGGAGACCTGGCAAAAGCGTTTGGCGGGGGCAATAATTTCTATTAAGAAAAGAAAACCCTTAACAAATATTATCAAACTGTCCAGAAGAGCATGAAACCTGGCAGGGTAGTTGCGGTGCTGGTGACTATTGGAAGCAAACCCGTGCTTGCAACATAGGCAGAAAGCCGGTTTTCAAAGCAAAGCTCTGCACCGGGGTCTGGCGGGCCCCGCAACAAACCCGCCGTGTCAGAGCAGGTCGTCAGCGCGGGGAGATGCTAAAGATGCTGCCCGCCCCGCGCCCGCACGACCCCGCGCCGCCGACGCCGTCACCCCACGCGGCCGCAGTGCTGCTCCCCTGCAGCCTGTTCCCTCTTGCTGACTACCGATAAACACGCTTTTCCACGCTGCGTCCGTCCGACGCTGCTTCACACCCGAAGGCATCGCCTTGCAATGTGCTTGGCGTGATGCTTCCGCCAGCCCCGCACAAAGCGCGATCAGGCAGCAAAAGCAGCAGTGCAGACGAAGCGTTCGGGGGACGGTTTTCCGTCTGGGCTGCTGCTTTTGACGCATCCCCTGGTCCAGCAATAACAAAAAGCTCCGCTTTGCATTAGGAGCCGGTGCATCCCGCCTGCCCGCCCCGGTGCCCAGCTCAACACCCGCGCCGGGCACCGCCTGATAAACTCGGGATCAAAACAAAAATCCGCCAAAAAATAGCCATCTCGCTGCATGTTTCCATCAGGAAATAACCCTGCTATTCGGACGCGCGTCCCGGTGTTATCGCGCTGCCCTGTCAGCTGTAAACGACCCGGGATATTTTGGAAGGGAAACAATTTGCTTCCACTATTTACTCCTTTCTCCCGTTCTTGACCCCGAGATCGCACAAATGTTTTCCTGCGCCTCCGCCGCGCGCGAGACACTCTCATCAAGGAGGAGTAAATCACAATAACAGGGAAATAAACCTTCCCCTGGAATGATTCTTGTTTATTTATTTATTTTGGGCTTCGCAGAAGTCTACATAAAAGCGCATAAATCGCGGCCGCGGCTGCCGGCTGATGAGCATCCCGGGCTCCGGGCGCTCCCGCCTCCCGCTCGCTCCCGCCGGGCCGGGCGCCCGCTCGGGGGCCGGTTCCCCTTTAAATCTAACTCAGGTAATGAAAACGCGCAAGAAAATAGTGTGGGTGCATCTGGGAGCAGTAGAAAACAGTTAGATCTTCATAGAGCCATAAAGAAGTAAACAGTAGGCTGCTATGAAGATCTATGGGACCCCGCAGTGCCATTGTCTTCAAAAGGAATTAAAAACAAATTGCTGAGGGCCAGCACATAATTTAGAGACTCACGGCAATTTTATGACTTGCTAATGTTCCTAATTACATGCCCGTGAAAGGCTTAATTAATTGGGGGATGTAGCAAAAAGTGGAGCCTGTGTTTGTTATCATGGTTCCACTGCATTGATTTTAGTGCCTATGGAGAATTTAGGGCCTCTTTATTTGCACAAAGAAAATGCAAGTCTCTCGAAAAAACGCACATTAAGATCAACCCCTCGCTGCTATCTAATATACTTTCCTCTACTTAACCAAAGTGCTTGTAATCATATTTTGTAAATGTTGGTGCCGTTAATTGCATTGTGAGAGAAAATAGGTTCCGCTCGGCTGGTCGTGGAGAATTTTATAAAGTTCCTCTCCTGCTCCCAGGCCCGAGGACGCGGCGAGCGGCGCGTCGGCAAGCGGATGCGGCGGTGCCACCCGCACGGGCCCGGCCCGAGGCTCTCCCCGGGCTGGAGGCTTCCCCGTCCCGTCCCGTCCCGTCCCATCCCGTCCCGCCGGAGGCAGCAGCGGAGCGGCATGCCGAAACCCGGGGCCGTGCCCCGCTCGCCCCGGGAAGTTTGCTGGGGGTTTGCTTTGATCTTTTTAGGGAAGGACATGTCATGAAATCAAACACAGACCCAAAGTTTTAATCCCTCTTCCCTAAAACGCCTCCGGCGTCTGCGCGTGGAAGCTCCAAAGAGCTTAGCCAGAAACCACTTAATTATGGTGAACGTAAAAACATGCAAGAAACAACATGGTATCGCAGAGCACAAGGACAGAGCGGAGCCCTGAAGCGCTGGAAGAAGCCGCGTGCTGCTCTGCAGGCTGGAACAGCAGCCTGCACGTCTGTCCCTCCCGAGTCCTGCGGTCCCTCCCGGCAGCCAGACGAGGCAAGGGGTGACGGCCCCGGGTTCCCACGGCGGGGAGATGCTGCAGCGCGAGCGGCAGCGGTTTGCAGCGGGCTGGAGGGAGGCACAGGAGATTTGTGCGACCGAGGAGCGCAGGATGTGCTGCCCGAGCACGGACCGTGGGCTGTGCCAGGTCGGCTGCACTGGATGCAGCCAGCTCCCATTACCAGAACCATTTCGCTGAGGTTAGAAAGAACTCGATTCCCAAAGTTTAAAAACAATATTCCAATCCTCTAAAGCACGCAGCTTTCTCCTCTCACCCCTACTTTGCTTTCGGGGTTTTTTCCTGCGAGGGCGGAAGGGAACGTGGTGCTCACGAGCGCCGCGGGGCTGCGGGAGCCGGGAGGCAGCGGGGACACGAGCCTGCGCGACGGCCGCGGGGCACCGCGCGGCTCAGGGGCAGGTTACGGGGCACGGCAGCGGCCGGGATGATGCTCCCCGACCATCGCCGGCAAAGGGCTGGGGCTGGCAGGGAGGTGGATGACGTGAATACTTTGATCTCTACTCTCAGACGCTTCAAGAGCAATTCGGGGTCGAGAGGGGCGAGCGCGGGCAGCGGCCGCCGCGGGGGACCACCGACACCTCTGCTGCCCCCATCACCCGGGGGGAAAGCGGCCCGAGAAACCTCTCGTTCCTCTGAGAGGCACAAAGTCGACAAGACTTCATACATTTCAAAGCAAAAATCTTCAAAGACAGGTAAAATGCTAATTCTGCTAATGTAGGTTTTTATGTATACACTCTGAAAAGGTAAAGCAAATTAATCACCAGCTTCGCCCCCTAATATATATCTGTGTTACAAATATATTACAGCATGTCAGATCTAAGGAGATATATCTGAACAGCGGTGGTTAAAAGAGCATTTCCCTTTTCATGCTCTAATACAGTTATTTTGATCTTTCAGTCTTCATATTTTTTGTTCTCATCAAAGGAGCGATGGTGCCAGAGATTAGGCTGTTATTTATTTCCCTCTCGCTGTCCTACCCGTGTTAATCACCCCCAGTGTCAACAGCTGCGGCAGCCGGCTGTGCCGCCAGCGCCGCGCCGTGCCGTGCCGTGCCGTGGCCTCCGGGGAAGCCCGGCCTCGCCGCCTCGCACGGCTCCGCCAGCACGTGCCTGTCCGCTGCTGCACGGCCCAACACATCCCATTTGCACCCGTATTTCCAAGGCTGGAACGGCGTGTCGGTGAGTCAGCCAGAAACGTCACCGACGTGCTGCTTTACAGGCCTGGCTTTCGCAAGGCGCGGTGCCTCCAGGTCCCACGGGGTCTCCTCTCCCCGGGCCACCAGCCTCCGCCGCCCGCCCGGGAGAAGGGACACGCTCAGGGGGGACCTGGCTACGCTGCGACGGATCATCGGTTTCCCTTCCATGTTTTAAATTTTCCTTCAGATCCGCAGAGCCCGCTGTGGTCCGGGTTTTTCCCGGCCACCCGGGAACAAGCGGAAGCGGTGTTCGGGAATCACCGCGCCACCCCGATGCATGCTGGGCTGCCCCGGCGCGGGCGATCCGCCCGGGCAGAGCATCGTCGCGGGGGAAGTGAGGTCCAAGGGCAATTCCCATTGCAAACCCGCTCCGTCGGAAACGCGGCCACGACCACGCTGCGCCGGCTTACGTACGGGACTCGGACGCTTCCCGGCAGCTCTACGTTTATTCCCGCAGGCTCCAGCTCAGCCGAACGCCGAAGCCGCGATCGAGCCCCTTCCTCTTCAGCAGAGCACTGAAGCCCTCGGCGGTACGGCAGGGTAAACGCGTGCCACTACCCCTTCCCGAATCAGGACCCCGCGCTACGGAGATCAGGGAAGGGTTCACCCTCAGCTCCGGGTGTCTGCTACGATATCGTTTAAAAGCACAAACCAGCTCAGGAGCAAGAGTCATTGCAGACATCTGCAACCAATTCCAAAGCTTAATTAGTCGTAGTGCAAGGGGAAGGGGGGACAATTAGGGAAAAACTTCTGCCCTCTCCAAAATGACCCTTTGCACATCATTGTTGCTTTACAGACAGCCAATACGGGCAAATGTGACGCAGAGGTATAAGGGCTTTACAGAACGGGCCACTTAGCTCATGAGTAAAATCTCTTTAAAAATAGACCCTTAAGGCATAACCCTGTTCTTCCAGTTCCCCCTCTTCTAACCACGACCCGAGCGGGCGCAGCCGGGAAGCGGCCGTCACAGCCGAGCAGCGTGGTTTGGGAATACAAACATAGAAAACAGCGAGACGTTGCCCAAACGCAGGTCCTGGAAAGGTAGCGGCAGAGAACAACAGACAGACAAAAAACAGGCCAGGAAAGTCTCCTCTCTGAGCCCCCTGCGCTGGGACAGTAACCCAAGCAGCTCAGGCACAGGCAGACTCTGCTGGTGCCCAGTTCCACCAGCTCCACCAGCTCCACCAGCTCCACAGCAGAGGATACGGCCTCAGTTTTAAATGTCCGTTTTTGCCACTACAAGTTTCCATCATCCCCCAGACGACCTCAGCCGTGAAGTAAGAGCTGCGACAAGTAAGAGCCGGCCCACGAACGCACCATCTCGAAAGGCTGCTGTAAAGGCCTGAGAGAGATCCTGGGCTCCAAAGACCAAGTTAGGGAGCTGTTAGCTAAATTTGCAACTAACTAGCTAAGATCAATGGATAGAGGATGAACTTAAGAGCAGAAGACGGCAATATGCAGGTGCTCAGTAATTATTTGCAGAGATCAACCGAGCAGGTGTGTTTCGGGCATAACTAATCCTTGAGAGACACGGAGCAGGACAGACGGCGTGAGCCGATGTCTTTGAAGCAGGTTAAAGCAGTGACATTGCCCACCATCAGCGCTGTGCTCCTCGCCTGGAAAACGCTGACGCGCGCAGGCCGGCGGTAGCGAGGCTGCTTGGGGCACCTTCGCTTTCACACCAGATCTGCTGACGCGAACTAGAGGCGATGCAGACGGGCATCCAAACAGCGAGGCCCTCGCTATTTCCATACAGCGACTGGCAGGATGCCTACCGCCAGCGCCGCTGATAAACGGCATCTTGGTAAAAACCTCGGGCTGTTTCAAGGGAAAAAAAAAAGGCATACTCCTATTCTAATCTTCTTCTAATTCACGCGGCTTCTGACAGAGGAGACGTCTCTTTTCTAGCAATTAGACCCGTCTCCCGTCTTTGTGCGCCCGGAGGAAGCGGGGTCCGGCGGGTTAGGACACGAGCACAGCGGGGCCCTGCCGCTTCGCTGCTGCTCCCCGCGCGGGCGGCCGCTCCTGCGGAGGGGCACGCTGCCTCCCTTCCCCTTGCACCGAAGACGTGCCTGTGCTCGGAAGAAAGGACATGAAACACGGGAGAGGAAATTTTTACAGAGAGTTCTGCAGGTAAAATCGAGCTAGGAGAGAGGGAAAGCGTCTGCAGAGCTGACACCCAGGGGCATTTCTGAGGCGCAGAGACCTGATCCGTGGAACCACTTTCTCCCCACAGCTTAAATGTTAACAAATGCATAATTCCCAAAGAAAAAAAAAAAAGGAACTGCACAGATCACTTGCTGCTGATTCCCACCTAATCCTTCAGTAAATCAATGCACATAAAAGAGGAAAAAAGTCTAATTTCAAGCCCTAATATTATTATTAACTTTTTGTAGCTTTTTTAAGCACTTATTTCCAAGTATTTTTCTTAAGATTTTAAAATGACTTCCGAAATGAACCTAAACGCTATAATGGGAACTTTTTCCCCCCAGAGACCAAATATCTTTCTCTCATACCTTTGCATTTCATATCTTGCAGATATCCTATGAGCTGGGAAGCCCCGCCAGGCTCCCTGGCAACGCATTGTGTACCCAGACTTCACCCGAAAATAGATGCCGTTTATTATTTGTTCTTTTAAAAAGCTGTTACATCACCCCGTGGTGTATGAGGAAGAACGAAGCTGCAGAGGACAGTGCCGGGACGGTGAAACATCGCTCTGCTTGGCAGCCAGCGAACGGCGAAGCAATGCCCCATCAACCCATTCCCGCTGGAGTCATGACACGTCTCGCACCCTTTGCAGGACACCCTTAAGGACACAGCCTAGATCAAGAGCTCAGTAGAGGCTGAAGAGGGGCTGGTCAAGATTTCTGGAGGATATCCCATTCCCCTTGACATGAAAAGTAGTCTGGGGTTAAAATTCCTTAAATAGCTTTGAAAATCTCAACAGCAGCATATGGAGAGTGACAGCATCTGATGGACCTTGCTCTGCCTCCAGGATATCAGCGACTTCATTTTGTCACATAAAAGTCACCCAACAATCAAAGAGTCTCCGTGCATGGACGGCTTGGGGTGGGAGCAGGGAGGGAGAGACAGATGGAGGGGTTGTACGGAAGGGTGACAGAGAGAGGCCCAGAAAGATTCACTACAGCCAACGGCATGACGGCGACAACCATGGACGAGGATGACCACGCTGTGTGCAAAGCCTCAAAGAATCACGGTTTGTTGATGCTCCGAACAACCCAAGTACATATGGACTAGAAGGAACCAGCATCTGAGAGCACTTAAACCAATACTGCCTTGTGTTTTATCAGCCGATCTCCTCCCCTTCTTCCTTCCCGCCTCAGCGCTGCCTCCAGATTTGCTGCCAGATGTGGCAACGCGAACACTGAGACTCAACTCAACTAATAAATCCAACGGCAACGAACTGGCTGCCCAAGCCAGGTAAGGCCACAGCCCGGCTTCGCACCAAAGGAGCAGAGGTCCAGCAGAGCCAGAAGCCCTGGTTTATAACCACATCTCAGAGACACAGGCCATCAGGAAGACACACAGATGGGGGCACTGAGACTGCCCCAGCACCGCGGTAGAGCAGAACAGAGCAGCGAGAGCCTAAGGCACCTCTCAACCATTAAGAGCAGTAAGCACCAGTCTCCCTCCATTCTTTGCTCGCCTGCTGAAGGCTCTCTGCTCGGGGTTCACGAGCGACCCACCGTGCCCTGATGTTGGTTGGTCCATAAGCACCACCATAATAAACCCAATTAACGGCAGCGACATCCTTACCTTGGTTCCTGTCATGGTCTGCTGGAAGCTGCTTTGATAACTGGGGCTTCAAACCTGCTTCGCCGTCATATGACTTGACATCGTGGCGAATTTACTGTGGAAACAAAAAAAACCCCACAAGTGTGAAATGTGACTGTCGATAAAGTAATCCTCAGCAATCAGACAAAATTAATTGTGTGAACATCATTGATCAAACCTACTTAATACATTGGGTTTGTAGAAAGCTGGAATGTAATTTCATTACCAATCTGCTCCATCCTAATGAAATTTCTAATAACGCTCTAATTTTGATTTCAGTTAAGGAGAGAATGATGGAAATTTTCTTTTGCTTCTCTTGTAAGGTTTTATTTTATTGGTTTTCTGCAATACTAGGGATCCTATTTTTTTTTTTTTAATTTGACATTTTATTAGCAGGGGGTTTAATATAACAACACAGATAAAAAACAAAATTGCAAAATGGACAAACCATACAGAAATAGAATTGATGTCAAAATTAAGAAGGCTAATTTTAAAGAAATTGATTTATTTTATGAGTGGGGATTTGGACTTTTTTTTTTAAAGTTCTCACTGATTTTTTGACCTAAATTGATTTAAATAATAGTAGTTTGCCCTTCCTTTTATCCCCAGTTCCCCCAGAACAATGCTGAAGGAGCTCAGCCATATGGGAGAGGCGCTAACATCCCTACTTCCACAATGGGCAGATTAGGGCGAGACGATCCCGCCTGTGTCAAAGTCAGTGGCAAGACTCCCATTAATTTGGACATAACCAAGATTTCACCCTTCGGGTCAAGTTTCAAAAGACACCATTCAGTCTTTCAAATTCACTTCTATTGGTGAAAAGAGAGAGGTCAGAGGCTAATTAAATCAGGAGTGACCAAGCATCAGGTAGATAACTAAACGTTGGCTTTTAGGATTTGCATTTCACTGGATGTGCAGAGGTGCCCAGCGCACCAGGACCCGAACCCAGGCACCTCCTCCGCCTCGGACCCCCTTCCCGGGGAGAAAGGCGCAGCCTCAACCACCCTTTTAACGCTGCCAGCCCCTTCGTGCCACCAGCTACCGCCCGGCGTCTACCTCCCTCCCACCTCCTTTGGCTGCTTTGGAGCAAATTCCTAGACTGAGCCAGAACAAAATGCAAAAATTAAAGAGGAGGAATGGCAGAGAGCAAAGCCGGCAGATTTAAGGATTCAAGCTGCAGCCAGCGGAGGTGGGCTTCGAGGGCAGGGTCACAGCTCGAGCGGCCAGGCTGGGCGGCAAGGCGAGGCGGGAGGAGCAGGAGAGATGGGCGGCAGAGGTCCCCTGGGCACCCTGCGCCGTCAGGGCTGGGCGGTCCCGGAGGTGGGCGAGGGCCTCTCTTTCGCGAGGACCCCCCCGTGTCCCGGGTGCGTCAGCCCATGGTGCGTTTCACCAAACGCGGGTTTATCTTCGTTCTCTCTGCCCTGGTCACCAGAATAAAGCTCAGCAGGGCGTTTTCCTCCTCGTGCAGAATATTTAAAAGCAAAGCGGGTTCCAGGCTTTGAGCTACCTGGGGTAGGACAAGCTCCCTGCCCCGGACAGAGGAGCTCGGCATGCTGCGAAGGGCTCGCGGGCTGGCTGCGGTGACACGGCCTGTGAAATTGGAGCTCAGAGGCTTTTGCAAAAAGCATTTCACTGAGCGCAGGGGAAATGACTAGAAAACCCAAATATTTTGTGCTTTTTCTGCTATCAAGCAAGCAGCGAAAATGAACAGCGCTTGTCTCGAGCATGCATGAGAGGGCAAACCCTGCTCCCGGAGCACCTGGGTACTACTGATGGCTCATCTGGCAACATGTCCGGTGAATAGAAATTGCCTCTCCTCGGCCAGAAGCGGGATCTGCATTTAAAAGCGGCGGACATGCAGGATGCACCCGGCGGCTTGCAGGCGTTTGGGGGCCTCCGGACGACGGGACGGGAAGCGCGATGAGCAGCCAGCGACAAGGGAGCGCAGAGAGCCAGCGCCTGTGCAGGGAGGTGCTGCTCTCTGACTGCTGAGCTGGTGCCTATCTCTGGTATTTCCATTTTCAGCAATCTGATGTGTTTTGGTGATTTATTCATGACTGGTGTAGTGAAAAATTGGAAAAGGCTAGCGGGATAGCCATGGCTTGGAGATCCCGCATCAGATTGGGGCTACAACTGAATTACTGTCAGAGGCATCATGCAAGGTTTACTCCAGCGAATGCGAAGTTGAATCTCTACATTAATAAGTGAACACGAACTATCGGAGAGACCGGCATGTGTCTGTCGCCGGGCAGGTCTGGAAAGGAGCCGTCAGACGGAGCGTCGCCTGGACCAGCGCAGCTCCGGACGCCGCGGGGATGCCTGCGGGCACGCGCCGGAGCCGCGGAGCGATGAGTCTGTGCTAATGCCGACGGGGCAGCTGCAAAGCCTCGTGCATCTTTAACACCTGCTAACCAACTTGAGCAAAAATGTACGGGGTGCCTTGGCTTTTGCTCTGTTGCTGAAGCACGTGTTAAAATACAGCACCTGGTTCAAACTGTGCTGCTAAAACGTGGCAGATGGGCACGGAGGATGCTGATATTGCACTTAAATGCTAGTCTCAACAAGTAATGCCGTTTCAGAAGTGCCAGGCCCCGAGGACTGCACTTTAGGCGCCTTTAACACAAGCCTCTCCCAGGTTTACGCTCCTGCTCTTACAGCCGCCGACGCCAGTACCTGCGCGGTGCACGGACGGCGATGCCCGGCCCAGGAGCTGCATCTCCGTTAAACGGTGGCAGACGGGGCTGCCCCCGAGCCCTGCGCCCACCGTGCCGCCAGTGTTTTAACAGAAATCCCCACCTTGCAGAGCTGCTTTGCTAATTTTCACAGAAAGTGCAATAAATCATTTCCCATCTGTGTTTCCGAACAGAGGCGGGGAGAGGCCCCAATCCAGGGGATTCCCCTCCGCACCCAAAATTTCAGGGAAACAAAACAAGGCAGCAATGAACCCGAAAGGGAGGGGGAAAACAAAAAGCCAGCAGCGGAGGAGGACGGTTAGGCGCCGTGTTACAGTAGCATCGAGCAGTTCTTTGTAATTACAGCTTCAGTTCCGCATCCAGCTTCCCTCCTAATTGCTGCCCGCGGTTGGTGTGCACAGACTCGGGAGCAGCAGGGATGGTGCTTCCGCTCGCGCTGATCGCTAGCCGTCTCCTCGTTACCGCGGCTCGCTTTGGGCCGTGAGCCCCCCGCGCCGCCCCCACCTCCGCTGGCACTGCAGAGCCCGGCTCCGGCTTGCAGACGCCGTCCGACCCGCTCGCCGCTGAACCGGCTGCTCGTCAAACGGCCGCGGGAAAATGGGCAGGGATGCACTGATGGGAGCAGGACGAGGCCTCAGAGCAGAAAGCCAAGAGCTGAATTACGCTTCAATTTTTCAACTTTGCAATGAGATTTAATGATGTTTGTGTCCGGGGTTTTGCCCTGGGACCCTTGTGAGCCCCTCCAGCCCGCGCTGGAAGCTGCGTAGGAAAAGCTCAGAAGAAAGAGCTTTCCCTGCTGATCCCTGACCAAAGAGCAAACCTGCGCTGGGGACGGCGCTGGGCTGGAGGTGTCCGTGCACCAGACCTCCCCTGCACCAGACCCTGCCCTCGGAAACTGGACCCCTCACCACCTTGCTTTCGGGACGATATTCCTTCTGCTGCTTTCTCTGGAGCCCAGCTGCGCCTTACTGACCACGGAGGCCACCATCGTCTTCGTCAAGAGGCAGGAAAGGGGCCTTCTTTCACCAGAAACATGGGAGAGGCGATTCCCTAATTTATGACTTGAACAAAGTTGCAGAGCAGCAACCAAGTATGCAGGAAAGGTTGGGGTGAAAAATTATTTACAAAGCCAATGCCCTCAAGACACTTGTACTGGACAACAATTACGGCACCTTAATTAACTGAAATTTAGTTCACCCGTCGACTGAGGCATGTCCAGTGCTAAAGTTATGCCACGGCTGCTGTCTACTACTGGTTAATGAATATAAATCAGATGGTTTATAGTTAGTGAACATGTAATAGGCTTGCAATGAGTTGAATTCCAATGCAAAATGCCTGGGGATAGGAACATGCCATCCATAAAACATATATAAATAACAAATTTACATTTCTACTAGGAAAAAGCAAAGCGATCCCCCCATCTTGGCATTTTCCAGCGTGACAGACCTACGCCAAGTTCTCCGGCGAGACGAGGGGTCGATGAGCGGGAACGTAAGAGCCCGGCCGGCCGCGGGGCAGTCGAGGAGGTTCCCAGACTCTACCGTGCCCTCCGCGCCAGCGCGCCCCGTCCCCAGCCCGGGTCACGCGCGTGCTCAGGTAGAAACACTGCTTCTGCAGCCAGCAGTTTGTGAGCAAGCAAGCATCGCTCGCCAGATTTCTTATCCGATGAACAACCCTCACTTCGTGCCAGCAGGCCTGCCCAACAAGCCACCGCACCTGGAAGACCACTTTGTCCAATCTTGGGACAGCCCAGGGTGTTCAAAGGCAGCCTAGGATGGGGGACTTGATTTGGGGCCCAGCGTAAAGGAGCCTTTCATGCCTCTCTTGGCAAAGAAATTGTCTTCAGATCATTTTTGGTTGGGCCCCTAGAACATGATGCACTCCAAATCGCTGGTCTTTCAGGGAAATATCGGCCAGTGCTCTTAGGAGGAACCAAGCCTGAGGCAGGAATGGCCACCAAAAAGAGACACAGCATCAAAAACACGGTCTCAGCTCTTTACATTTCCTTGCTACAGAAGCAATAAATTGTGGACTTTATTTATTGCACAAATTAGGTGCAAGAAAATTATTTTCTTAATGTGAGACTTGATGAATGTTCTCAACTCTCCACCCTGCTAGGAGGAGGGGGTTACAATGAAAATTATTTACAAAGCATGTGCTACCCTGCAGGGATATTTATTCAGGCAGGGGAGGTTTCCACAGATTTTGTTGACAAAGGCAAATCAAATTACATTTTTGCGAACATTGCAACAAGCATCTTGATTTCGTATGGACATCGGCCGCCGCCTGACGCCGGGGAAGCTCTGGCCTAGCACCCTCCTGGCACCGACAGAGGTGATCGCTTTTAATCTTAGCGAGTGGATGGATAACACACCCTGCAAGCTGCTCATGGATTTCTAAATATTCATTCAAAGTTTTTACTCCTTTAAAACGTATAAAAATCTGTCATAAATCTGACACCTAAATTAGGGAAGGTTAATGACTGCAGGAATAAGATGACCCCTCAAGAGCAGCTTGCTGTCACCAGCTGTCCTTCCCTGTCCTGCTCTGGAGACGTTCGCTGCAACCCGGCAGCTCTGCTTGGGGTCCCCGCGGGGGGCTCGGACCCCGAAGACCCCTGGGCTGGGCTTGGAGCCGCGAGGCCCCCGGGCTGGGCTACTCCCTGGTGGCTGCAGCCTGCGGGACTGGACCCTCATTCCCAGGGGTTCAAATCCAGCTCTGCCTGCACTGAAAACGCACGCGCGGGCGGACGTGTGCGTGTCTGCATGTGCACATTTACACGTGTCATAGCTAGGTTTAGCAACAGGGGACGGTGAGCTGAAGTGAGGCTCCCAGATCCGTGTGGAGGCCTCAGATCGCCGGCAGCCTCCCGCCCGACGACACCCCGCGAGGTCCCTGCCGCTGCTCCAGGTGCAGACGAGCCCCATCAGGCTAAACCACCCGGCAGAGTACAGATCCCCCGCAACTCGGTTGCATTTTTAATCCGATTACTGTTATTATCTTAAAATGACTAATTTCTGCCGGAGGACGCAGGAGCAGATCCCTCGCAGAAGCTCCTTTCCGAGCGGAGCAGGGAGCGCCGCGTCGGGAATCTCCGCTCGCGGAGAAGCAAGGACCCCGCACCATTCGGGCTGGGGTTTTTCCCAGGATTATGCACTTTATGAAAGCCTGCATGCGATATCACGACACCGCCTCCCTCTCCTCCCTCCGGCCGCGCTTGGCGGCGATGGGAGCTGCCGCCGGAGCCGCGATGGGAGCTGCCGCCGGAGCCGCGAGCCCTCTGCTGGTGCCGCGCCGGGGGAGACCGCCCGGAGAGGCAGCCGAGGGGGGAAGCATCTCGCCGGGGACCTTAAACGCGGGAACAGGCACGAGCTCAAAGCACGGGTAAAAATTCAGCAAGAAAAAACACTGAACTAGGTTGGTCTCACAGCCGACGCAGCGTGGGTATTTGCTGCGAGAGCAAAGCATCGCTAGCAGCAGAGCAGCAGTGCCAGCATCCCCAAAAGCTCCCAGGTGCCAGCGGATGTGGGAAGCCTGCGGAGCACCTGGGAGGCAGCACGGAGTGGGGGGCAGCCCCTCGACCTCGAGGAAGACAGCTTGAGCCCCAAACCGGTGCCCTGCGAGGAGGTTTGGACCCAGGTCCAGACTCTGCAGCAGAGAAGCAGCAGGGAAGCCGAGGGCTCGGACAACCAGCCACCAGATGCTGAGCTAAAGCTTCATCCGCACGCAGAGGCCAAACGGCTCCTGGGGGGCCCCCACCCACACCACGTCCCAACTCAACAAATTGTTCCATAACCTCGGAGTGATCTCAAAGCTTTTGTCGTCCAAATTATCTTCTGAACACTGACGGAGGTCCCTCTCCGCCAGGCAGCATCGTTTCTGGCATCACCACAGCTCTGCAGCGAGCTGCATCCCCAGCCCCCGCGCCGGGGCATCAGCACTTTGGGTGGACAAGGGTCACGTGTTTGGCGCGAGATGTTTCCTGAGACCAAGATATGTATTTCACAAGGGGAAAACACTAGATACCAAGGGCTGTTTACTGCAGCAGATGAAGTCACGGTGTGAACCTACAGCTGGGAGTCCAGGCTAAGCAAAATCGCATGTGAAATAAAGGTAAAGATTATTAACATCGGGGTCAGCAAAACTTCTGAACGATGTACTATGAGAAGGGATGGATTCCTCTTCTCTCACTATCTTTTACTCAAGCCTAGGAAGCCTAGCAGAAATTCTGTGGTAAAATATAGGTTATTGGGCTCAAAACACAAGATAAGAGGCAAATTCTATATTGCTAAGTAGATAATCCAGTGATCCCTTCTGGCTTTACAAATCCAGGCACCCGGTACAGTGCTCTTGGGTGGACATTTCTGCTTAGGAAACCAAAGAGCTCAGCATCAACCAGAGGCCTGACGCGGCTCTGCTTCCCGCAGCGGCCAGGCCAGGGAGGGTTTGGAGAACTGGTGCAGCCACCGGCAATTCGGGCTTGCGACGTAGGTTTCTCACAGCAGCTATCCTTGCTCCTTGCTATAGCAGGAAAAGTCMGTTCAGCACAACATCACCGATCCCAGCTGATTAAACCTGTGGGTCTTAAACTTGGTCTTCAATCAGGTCTTTGAGAAGTCCCAACAGATTACAACATCCCCGTGCTTAGCCATCATAATGACTTGCGAGTGATTAGCTTAACCAGCATTTCACCCAATTCAATTTCCATGGATTGCCTATACATACCAAGAAAGACATTCACATTAATTTTTACATAATTAAATCAGGAATGACCCCAGCGCCTATGAAATAAAACCTCAATTCTTCCTGGACTGCACAGAGCTCAGCTCAGCTTTAACCCTCCGAACACGAGAACAACTCGCTCCAAGTGACTTACACGTGTCTCCGGCCCCTCTCCTCCTCGCTCCCTTCCCACTCCCAGCCCCTTCTCCTCCCCCAGGGCTCAGCAGCTCCRGCTCCTTCAACCTGCGCTGATCCCGGCTCCAGCCACACAAAATGGTAGAAAACCTCATTGCACACGTTATCATATGCCTCACTCTCGTTTTTCCACTTCCTTCTCTTCTCCAYGGAAAAATTGGCATTGGCTGCCGACGAGCTCCTGCTGCAGACTCCCCACCTGGGGAAGATCAGCGAAGGACAGGTCTTGTCAAGTGATATTCGGGGACGGGTGAAGGCCACTGAACAGACCGCCTGGGACCCCACGTGCTCCTRGGAGCCACAAGGCACACACCTCTCACGGTGCAAAAAGCTCCTGGTCCTCAGCAGTTTAATCACGCTTTTAAGAGTAYGGAGAATAAAAACTCAGTGCTTACCATTAAGAGACAAAACCCCACGTCTTTTCTAGAGGAGAGAACGCACCTCCCGTCTGCGGGGGTCCTTGCGGACGATGCTGGTGAAGACCATAACCTGAACAGCTTCTACAGCTTGGCACGCGCATTTGTTGGGCAAAGCCATAGCAAGCAGAGCAGCAACAAAAAACACCAGTGATGAGAAATGGTCCAGGCCACGGGGCCGGGATTCGAGCTTTGCTATCGCTAAGGAGCATTCAGTTCCGGTGCCGGTCCTCTGCTGCGAGCTAGAACTCGTTTCTCGGTATAAACGACGTCCCACCGAATACAGTCATCGAAATCACAGCAACAGCCGCAGCACGCAGGCGGCAACCGCCAGCCTGGTAAGCGGAGCTGTAGCAGCTTCTTCACACTTGGAAAATCAGGCTGGCGACGCGGGTTTGCACGCACGGCCGCTCCRAAGGCCAGGCCGCCCCATGTGCATCACCGCGCCGCTGCCGCCTCCGCGTAGGGTCCGGCCGCTGCCGGCTCCGCGATCCGGCGATGCAACCAGCAGCGTAATTACTGCACGTTTCTTCAAAGAGCCCCTACGAGGGCAGGCGCGACCGCTCGCTTCTACTGTAATTTTAATTGGTGGGTAAACATGGTCTTTGCAGAGACAAAGCCTCGTTCTTCTCCCTCCTGTAACCGTTTAAATCAATACTAACCCGGGGCTGCTTGGAAATATTTAATGAAAACTGTTTTGACAGAAAATTGGATTCTTGATGGGGCAAAGTATTCATTTTCAGTGGAAAAGTTTCACTTTGTAGAAAAGCCAGAACTTTTTCAATCTTTGGAGGAAGGTCGGATTGCAAAGCRCAGCTGTCGCCCCGGCGCGCCGGTGTCACCGGTGTCCCCGAGGCCGAGCCGGCGTCGGAGCAGCGGCCCCGGGCGCAGAGCACGTCCAGCAAAGCGAACACCCCGACGAGGAGTTTTGCCTGCGCGTTCACCTTGAGGTGAAATTAGTGATGGCGAAAAAACCTTACTCAGGTCTTGGCTAATGATTATCCCATTAAAGAATCAGCTGACATAATATCATTGGGTAGTTTTATAAACCTCCGTGACAACGAGACTGATGAGACCTAAAGCCCTGACAGCTCGGGCTGCCCGGGGAGAGGGCAGGTACAAGCAGTCGCTGTTTTACTGTAGTGCAAGTTTCCCAGCGCTACAAAAAATTCCCGGGAAAGGCGATAACCTTTGCACCGCTCCCGAAAYGCACGGCAATCAGAGCGCCTGCTCCAATTCACCCCTTTCGCCAAAACAAAATGCACATATTGCAATTATTAACCAAGGCTGCAAGGTTTCTCTTTGCATCGAGGGCGTTGATGCTGGCAGGACAAGGTGCAGCCTCACACTGCACTCTTATTGCTCTTGAATAATACAAATTATTTTGGTAGCGCGTAYGGGCAGCTGGGACGCGGTGCTGCACGCAGCCAGCAAACAGCGCGAGTGCCAAAGCTCCCACGGCCAGACGAGAGCTGGGCTGGGCGCTGCGCTGCCCTGCTCCGGCTGCCAAAGCATCGCCTTCCACTGTGGGTTTGCAAATGCACATRTATATGTATACATACACACATATGTATACACAGACACACACAYGTATGTATATTTGCATGTGTGTGTATGTCTATATAGAAAAAAATACATATATATTTTACAACTCTATCAAAAAATTAAGCAAGTAAAATAAAGCATTGGCCTAAGGCATTGCTGCATCCTCAGCATTYGGTATTATGCATTTTAGGGAGAAAAAAAAAAAAGCGTGCTCCCCCCCCTTGCCGGGGTGTCATGAGCAAGAAATGAGCAGCTGACCTGAGTTTGAATTTAGAGTGTTCATTAATAGGATATTATGCCATATGCTCAGCACACTGTCTTTTTTTTTAATGCAGCCGCCAATTTGAGAGAATTTCTAATTAGTAATGGTATAATGAGAGTATTCAGAGGCTAATGTGGTGGGTGGGGAAGCGAAATAGATCGCTCGGTGCGGACGGGAAATATCCCCGCTCGGATCCCCGGCGCGGTAATGACCCGCGGTAAAAGGCGGCGATCTCTGACAAATGACGGACGCGCGGGGAGGCGGCGCGAGCCGGAGGAGCATCCGTCAGGCGGCAGAGGCGAGGCGACGCGGGTACCACTCGTGCGACGAAAACATCGGTGCACAGAGGAGGGCGCGGGGGGTGCTCAGCCCCTCACCGCCACGCCGGCCTCGGGGCGCCCGGGCCCAGGCGACGACGGCGTCTGTGCAAAACGCACCCCGACACCACAGCAGCAAATAGCGGGTTGGTCCAAGAGCACCTTCATTCAATAGCTGCTCTGTTACAGAAAACGGGGACTAACGAGGCACGGATGCAGGCTGATGCTTTGTGGGAACCTGTTGGTGTAAATCRTTGAACGTATTTTTGGTAAAAGCGGACGCTCCCGAGGCGCGTGAGCCGGCAGAGAGCAGCGTCTCCGGTCGGCACGTGCTTCCCCTCCCTGCAAAGCCCGAGAAGGAAACGAAGCTGCAGAGGCCGCGAGACCAGGCAGGGCTACGGAAGGGTTCAGCTTGGCATCTCAGAGCATCCTTCAGTCCGAATTAATGACAGATTTCGCCTCCCAGCCCATCCCGCGGTGCAGGGATCACGGCTTCACAAAAGAGAAAAGGGACTCGCGGATCTCCAGCGGTCTGCAAAGTCAGGCCGAGGCACGGGATAACGCTCCCTTCCCCATTAAAAGAGCTACAAACCTGATAAAGGGGCAAATAATCCCTTTCTCCAGAAGAAATGGGATTTATCCTGGTGCAGATATGGGAGCTGGATCCTCCTGGGGGAGAAGGCGATGGAGAAGAGTTGAGCTGCCGAGTCCGACAGCGCAGATACGTCCCCAGCGCGCRTCCGCTGGTCCCGGAGGGGAATCCCAGCCGGCGACGGGGACGTCCGACCCTTGCACGGGAAAGAAGAAATCCAGCGTCCTGCTCCCAGCTCTGCGCAAAAGCTGGGGCACACGCAGATTTCTTCTAATGAGCCATAATTAATTTGCCTTTTGATTGGACCAATTAGCTCTTTAACATTGCAGGAAATAATTTTTTGCTAATGATTAAACTGAAAACTGGAGCTTTCCTCTCCTGCGAAACGTTTTTACTGAATTGTCACGTTACCTTTCAGAAAGCCAATAAAGCTCTACGACCGCGAGGCCTCTCAGGTGCCKCCTGCGCTTATTTTGCCTATTGCGACACACACGAATTTCACAGAAACAGATGCCGGGGGACCGAAGCGGCCTGACACGGGTAGTAAACAGTGAGCCCAGCTAGAGCACTAAAATCCACTTGGTAAGCGATTACTATCCAACTCCCAAGCATCAACCAAAAATTACGCCTTCCCTTGAAGTAGCCTCAATGATTCACCCACGTGGGGGACACCGAAACCCAAYGGAAGATGCTACCATCTGCAAGAGCCAGGAGACGGGAAAGCGGGACCCAAAGCTTTCAGCGACCTGGCCGTAAGCAGCTATCGGCTTCGGTGCTGCCGTAACGCAGTCACCCAGTTTCCCAGCAGCATTGCTGGCCACGAACCAGGCGAGCAGGAGAGAGAAGATCTACTCAAGTAGATCTGCTGGAGCTCCAAACTGTGCTTGCTGTGCAGGGACTGGCCGAGCCGACAGACGCGCCGGTATTGTACAAACCTTGCTCCGAAAATTAAATATTCATAATGCTCATATTAGATCCTAGAGCACCTTTTAGGAAGAAATAAATGAGATTTGCTTTAAAAGAAGAAAAAAGGCGCAGGGGCCATGTAGAACCAAGCCATAGCTTCATAAATAATATGTTTTTACGCCAACACTCAACAATTAAAAGGCTTAAGATCCGTTTTGGAGAATGAATCATGCTTAAAACTCATTCTCCTACCCTTATCCGTGTGCCATAGAAAATTAATGCATTCACCCAGTATATTTTTAGAAGGGATTTATTCCTCGCTCTCACAACATCCTTATTTTCCGGAGTAATAAATGCGAGTGCGAAGCGTAAGCAAGATTTTTTTCCYTTCTTTAAAGTAAATCTCCGTCTTGTTGACGGCCGTAGCGAAACACGTCRGACGCGAAGGGTCGGCATCGCCCGGCCCCGGACGCCGAGCTGCGCTGCCCGTGCGTCCAGCCCGGTGCCCATCGGCACTGGTGGCACCGGTACGGCCCGCGGGGACACGAAGGGGTGGCCGCGGGGACGCGGGACCGGGCAGGGCGCCGGGCTCTCCCCGCCGTGCCCCCCGCACGTCGCCCAGCTCATTTCACAGCCCATTAGCGAGAAATAAATATTAATATAATATGATATTATTCTGATGAAAGTGAAAAATGTGACTATAATAAGGCTATCGCGTTCTACGGGATTAATATGCCTGTTAATTACCGGCAGCTCCTGTGGTCTTCCCCGAGACCCCGCGGAGGCACATCAAGCGCTGAGCCCCCCTGGGCCGCGCACCCACCACCGCGGGGGCTCCGCGCCCCCCAGCAAGGCCACCCTTCCGCCGCGGCCCCTCTTTCCTACCCGGCACCTACATTTGAGAAGTTAAAGTAGCAGTTTGTTGTCTCGCTGCTTGGATGGATAAAGACGGCAGGGAAAAGCCCTCTGCCAAAAGCTTGTTTCTGCAAAAAAAAGCAATTCCCCTCCCTCGCAATTTTTTTTGTTCTACCTGACCAAAAATGAGACTTCCTACTTAACCAAAAAATCTTTAATGTTAAAGCAGAAAATGGCTTAGGTAAATCTGGTCCGAAAACGGAWTTTCAAAATGAAAAACTCAAAAAATTCCACTTTGCAACTGCCAGAACGAAACTTTGTTTTTATGTCACAAAAAACTTGCTTCTTGCTTCTTTCTGCCCGAAAGCATTGACCAAACCCGGCTGGAATTTCAAAACGGTCCCTGCCGTCCCAAAACCCCGTTTCGCGGTGACCAAGCTATCTGCCCAAAGAGCTGCCCCCTCCCCGCAGCCACCGCCGCCGGGGGGGTCACCAAAACCTCCCGCTCACCCTAACCCCGGGGCTGGTTTTTCTTTTCTTTTCTTTCCTTTTTTTTAACCTTTGCATCACGAGACCTCCCAGCTTTGCAAACTTTCCGCCCGTTTTCCGGACACGCACACACCGAGGTTGCAACACAACCGACGTCCTCCCGACGCCGGCTCCTTTCGGATGCTCGCGTCCCCCCGGGGAGGCCGAGCGGAGCAGTTAATATCCTTAAAGCGCTTTGAAGATGACAAATGTCGCCGAGGTGACAACGTTTGTCAGCACCGCGCGAGGGCTGGCAGGCGCCGTGCCCCGTCCCGGTGCCCTCGCCCGGCCGCGGGAACGGCCCCCGCCGCCCCCTTCAAAGCCGTGTTTAGGAAGTTTTGCCCGCTTCGCTTTGCACAGCCTGGTGCTGCTCGTTTTCGGTTTGCTAGAAACGTTCTCCGGCTGAATACTGAGCGAAATAAATTCAAATCCTACTCTGCAAATGACACCGCACATAAATATTCAGTAAATTAGCAGCACACTTTTATAGATTTATCAGTCATTGCTGGCACAGAATGACAGGCAATGTTGTAGCTGAAATATTAATGCTGACAAATTAATGATTTCTGAGTAAATGATGTCATTTTTGCACCGTTTCATTAAAATTTACTCACTTTCAATATCAGCTTCATTTCTACGCCAAAAAAAAATTAAAATCATTTTCATTCTCTTTCTTTCTCTCTCTCTTCTCTTTGCCTCCAGGAGCCGGTTTTGAACCCAAAGGGCATAAATTTCCCGTGGTTTCACTCCAGGGATGAAAGGGGGCTGGAGTTTGGGGAAGACGGAGGGGAGCGCGGCCCCGGGGAGGAGAGCGGTCCTCTTTGCGGATGCCACCCGGACCCCAGAGCTTTGAGCTTCGAGGGGGCTCAGGAGCCTCCCGCGGGCACCGTGGTGGGGACATCTCAGTGGGGACACCGYGRTGGGGACACYGCGRTGGGGACACCCCACAGCCGCTCCGGGGACGGAGCACCGGGTTTCCCCACGGTGCCCGATGGGGATCTGGTCCCTGGAGCTGCTGCCTCCTCCTTCCCCCAGAGCCCCAGCTGCCATCCTTAACACACCGCGTTTTGGGCAAATTACCCCATCAAGAGCCTTCCTGCCCCGTCTGTCATCCTGGACGAGACAGTGACATCTCTGACAGGTGACTGACAGAGGCGGTTGTAGTGGATAAAAAAAAAGGGAAAGAAAGAAAAAAAAAAGAGCAAAAGAGAGAGCGAGAAAGAGCCCCAAGAACGTTTTACCCAGAACTCCCTGGGCTGAGCTATATCAGTCAATCTCCGGGCTAATTCGTGTCAGTACTTGTTTCCTATCTCCTTGAGTCTCCAGCGGAAGGTTGATAAAATTGAAGTGGAAATGAAGTTGGATGCACAGGAGGATACAGGCAACAATAGCCTGGTGAAATGGGTTTGTATCCCTGATACACTCTTTGGAGCATCAGGATTCTTGGTGACCTTGACAGTGTCCTTGGGAGAATAAAATAAAATAAAACGGAGAATTTCTATCTAGAGAGGAAATTTAAGCAAAGCGCTGCATTTACCGCATCGACTCTGTGATGTGAGCGAGCGACACCAGCTCCCAGCCTTGCGGGCTGCTTATTTACCCAGCGGTAGTTTATGTTTGCACAAGTACCTCCCTAGATAACTATCTAAAATGCAAACAGATAGCCTCGTTACAGCGCAGTAAGATCCCTGTCTCTTGTAGGAAAGCGTCCRTTGCCTCAACTAGCTGTCGAGGAATGGAAGAAAACTTGCAGTTCGAACAAAACGCGCCTCCAGGTACATAGGCAGCATGTTTCTCTTCAGGCTGCCGGGCCGGCTGTCACTGCCGTGCGAGCACCATCTCCACGGGAAATCCCACCGAGGCGCTCGTGGTTAAATACCAGATGAATCTCAGTTTTCTAGTCCACTTAAAATAAAAGCACTGAGAATAACTGTGGTGAGAGGGAGATGCGAATAGGGGAGAGAGCACAAAAGCGCTCACAGCACAGAGCAGGAGGAGCTGCTGTTAGGTGCTAGGGATTGAGGCCGACGCGCAATATTCCCACGGGCAGTCCTTCACTGCGTCCGGGGCTTGAAGGCGGGCGCGTGGCCTTGCAGGGCAGGGCAGAGCGCCGGGGCTGCCGTCTCCCGACACGTAACCAGCACCTTGGTCCACTCCACCGTCCTGGGGGGATCAGGCCCCTCTGGTCTGGGCAGTCTGCACCGCCGCGACGTGGGACCTTCGCCAGGACACTTCTGTCACACGCTACCCAGCCGGCCCCTCGTGCGAGCCCAGGACTTTCCTGATGGAAACTTGTGACTCTCGGTGTCCCTGCCGCCGTGTCCCTCCCGCGCAGCCCTTCTCCTTTCCCCGGCACGGGAAGGCGCGCGGCAAAGCTCTTGGAGCAGGTTSTCATGCCAATACCTCATCTGCCCTTGTTTCGTTTCTTTGACCTCTCCCCCTCGTTCCGCTAATTTGGGCTGAAGCGTCTGTTGACCGACAGAAACGCCAGGTCTCGCAGAAAGCCGGGGGATTCACCAGACCAGTCCCAGCACGCGAGAAGGTCTTTCCTGAGTCTTCCCCTTCGTTTTCCTCAGGGACTGGCTCTCTCTGCTGTGCCATCCCTCCTGAATGACGGTTTCCCATAAAAAGCAAAGCATTCCACATTTTTCACAAGGTTGGAGGCTATACAGGTGTCTCTTTTAATTGCAGATAAATACAAAGCCCAGACAGTTTTCTTCAGCTGTTTTTTCTGTCCCTTACAGATCTCATCGCATGAGCCTCATTGCGGACAGAGGGGCTAGCGGGTCTTGCGGGCACRGTGGGGATGTGCAGCGCCATCGGTAGCTCGCTCACGAGCTCCGGGCACATCCAGACCAAGGGAGCTCTCCCTCTGCAGAACGAGCCAACACAGAGCCACTTTTAGCTCCATGGAAATGTTTGTCAATTCCGATTCGGCGGCATTGATGGTGGGGTGAAAACGATGCATCGATGGAACTGGTATGTTCCCTCCGTCTGCTACGCGCACCCTGACGAAATACAGCTGCGTTGCAGCACCTAGTTCAGAAACCTCAAAGCTTTTACCTTCTGGCTTTGGTGGGGATTTTCGTGGAAGATGGATTTGAAGCAGCGGGTTTCGACCTCTTCGCTCAAGGGAAGACTGTTCCCCAGCAGGTGCGAGAAGATTGAGTGAAGTCATTTAACAGCATCAGACCCAACGGGTCTCAGAGGAGCTCAGAGGAACGCCAGCTTGGATGAGATGGGGCAAAGCCTGAGCTTCTCCTGCTTTGCCTCGGCCTGGCCCTTGGTTCCAGCAGTTCCTCAGAACCTCAGCAGCTTCCAGCTGCAGTTAAGACCCCATATTTGCAATAAATAAAGATAAATCTATAAYGCATCCTCCATTAGGAAGGAAAGAAGAACACAGACACAAGAGCGGCCATGCAGACTGCCACACTTGGGTGGCTCACGAGAGCCCTGCGGGACCCCAACCCGAGCGCAGACGTCACATTGCCGCGTTTGCAGGAGCTCTCGTGCAGGCGCTGGGCTATTTCCAGGCCCCGCCAGGTCCCTGTGCTCACAACCGCAGCCTCTCCGCATCGCCGCGGCGCGCACCCCGAGCCGGCCGGCCCCGCTCCCCGCGCACAGCAGCGCATTTGGCTAATAAGAACCAGCTGGTTTTTTCCACTCTGATAGCTGTGAGAACTGATGACAACCTGTTTGACCGCTGACCTCTGAACTTGACCCGCTGCTAATACCTTCAGCTGCTGATTGTCATGGGTGGCTGGCAGAGCCCTTTGTCTTTCGCTGTTTTGGAGTCCAGACAGATAAATGATTTCTATTTGTCCTTTGGCGCAACGGAAGAGCTGATCGATATTATCCACGAATGATGTCAAGGATTTGTCGCCACAGCTTATGAATGACAAAACACTACCCAAAAAAACACCTTTTGGGGCAAAAGATTGAAAGCTGGAAAGGTTTATTGATTTTTGCTTTCTTAAATAGCAGCTCAAGCCACAAAAGAGAAAACGAAAAGCTTTGTGTGCTAAAATGCAGCAAAAAGCTTCCTCGAGAACAACGATTAGATCAGCTCTTGCATTTAAGTACTGTGTGCCTTGCCACAGTCAACTGCTCAATTTTGCCTGCTAAGCCCACTGCAATTTCCACCCATTTTTCCTTATTTCAAAAGCGCTCGTATAGTGAAATACCAGCCTCTGGAATAAAACGCTTCTCTGCTTTTGGCCACTGGTCAGCCAGGACGAGGCCATGCATCTCCAACGCGGGCAGGCAGCGAGTCCAGGAAAGAGGAGGAAAAGCTTTTAGATAAGGGACGTAGCAGCAAGAGCAAAAAGGCTGGAAACGTGCATTTGGGCCCTACCTCTGCCTGCGACCCAGTAAAACCACAGGCAGATCGCTGGCACCTCCCYGCCCCGGCCTTGCCCGGCTGCAGAAGGAGACCTGCCCCGTCCCGCAGCGCGGTGCTCGGAGGTCCGCTCCCTCGTCACCGCAAGGGTTTTAAGAGGAGATCACGGTGTGTGACATTCCCTAGGCAAAAACGAATCAATGGCAGCGATGAACACGCGCTGTCCGGGCCTCACCAGGAATTACTGCGGAGCAGAGAGCTGGACCCCCGTCCCCCGGCACGGCTGGATCATCACTAACCGCCGTCCTCACCCCGGCTCACCACCACCTCGTCCTCTGCACGGGAAGCATTCCGGTGACACAACGCGCGCGAGGACCCATTGCACAGAAAAAGAGCTGGGTTAACTCACTGCCAGCAGAGAAGAGCGTTTGCATCTCACAAATGAGCGCACTTCCTCCAGGGACGGTACTTGGTTAGGAGCTTAGAGCTGATCAGAAACTTCTCCGTTTCCATAATTTCAGCAAGTCCTTCTTAGCAAACCCCCACCACCACCAAAACCCCCAACCCTCCTGACAGCCCTGTTTCCTGAGAYGCAGCACTGTTTGGACCAGCATCTAAAACATACACCATTTTTCTGAAGTTCTAAATCTCAATGTTTTTGGCAAATGATTTTTGTTTTGCACATGCATTTAAAAAAAATATATTTTTTCCACAAGCTTTGAAGCAAGATTTTGAGTAACAGAGAAAAGGCCACGAAACAAAGATGAGGATTGCAAACGCTAAGGGTATTGGCACTGCACAGGGACACACGTGTGCGCAGCCTGACTCACACCTACACCCCGCCATGAACTGGATGCTACTCGTGAAATTACGATTATAAAACTCGTCTCTCGGGAGAAAGCTGACCTTTTCCCCAAACCGGCGAGAATCCCCGCGGTTCTCTGAGTCACACAGAAAACAGGCTTGGCAAGTGCCGGCGTCTTCCACTTAGAGCAGCGCTTTCAATTCAACAATTCAACTGAAGTTTAAAGGAAATTTAAAGAGGGAAAAAACCAGAGCAATTAAAAAAAAAAAAAACCTCAAAATGCTAACGGAGATAAGGATCACTGGACTAATTTTCATTATGAGGAAATGGAAGAGAGGAGATGAGAAGGTCTTGATCCCGCTCGCTGCTTCTGAGTCAAGGAGGACTCGGCGGCTGCGGCGCGGCGCCAGGACAAATCCGCCCCAACGCCGGCGCTGGAGGAGCGGCGGATGCTGGAGCGRTGCCCGACGCCGCGTCCCGCCGGCAGCGCGGTCCCCGGCCCCGTGTGCCGCGTACCCACCACGCGGGAAATGTGGGCGGTATTGGACGGGCTGGTTCCCGTCACCAGGAACGTCGAGCTAACAGTCTTCTGGCGCCTGTATTGTTAACCATGCCCCAAAGTACCATATTGCCCCTCCATCACAGCCTCTTCCCTGGTGCTTAGTCTTCAAGGGGTCCACCCTACATCTGCTCCATGGCCGGGGGGACTAAACCCGCCATCTAATCCTTTCTACCCACAACGTTCAAACTGGTCTTACATCTTCCAGCTTTCCTGYCTCCTTTTGCAAATATTGCACCTCCCAGCCGCCCGGCCAAGAAAGCTTCAAAACCCAGCGCAAGCCCAGATGAAACAGGAGGTTTTCTCACAGCTCCGCAGCCGGCCCAGCCCCGCTTGRAGCGCGGTGAACCTTGCCCGGCTCTCAGGTACGTGACAAATGCCTGCTCGGGTCACGGGGGTTCGGTTACAGCGGTGGTGCGCGGCTCCGGGAAGAAGCTTATTTTGGTTTAAGAGGCCAGAGCTCAGCGGAGTGAGGTAAGGTTTTCCTTAAAATAAGGCTGATCTGCGGAAGCAAGGAAACCCGGCGGATAATTTTTGCTTGGGAACTCCAGCTCCTGAAGCCGGAGAGTATTTGGAAGCATTTCAGGTGTGAGGACGCAGAAAACACCAGCGTGCAGGGAGGGGAAGGCAGCTCGGTTGGGGCCGCGAGCCGGGCTCTGCTGCACGAGCCGGCACACCAGCATCCATCCACGCTCCTCGCAAAACCCACGGGAGCCTCCCAGAGCCCCAGAGCATTCAGTGACCGGCTTTCGGGCCCGCTGCTGTATTACAAATCACCCAAACCGCCGAACGCTCCCGGCCACCTCATTCCCCCTCTCCCCTTTGAGCTCTCGTTTGATCGGCGGAGCGTGTCCCGCCGCCCGGGCCAGAGGAAGTCTCCGAGACAAAGCGCCCTGTGTTACCCGCGCGGCACCACCTCCGCGTTTGTGCTCCTCGGGTGCTCGACAGCGCGTTTCCCTAAATTTACAGGGTTCACGTTTCGTGCGGGTATTATTCATCACCGAGGAATCTGAATTCCTGCACCACCTCCTGAATCGCAGCGTCGGCCGATCTCAGCACCTGGCTGACAAAGCAGGCGGCTCCGGTTCGGGGCTCTCGGTCAGGCGTGCCTGAAAAAGCGCGGCCTGGTTTCTGCGTTTAGGATTGAGACTTAATAGAAAACGCCTTAAATCAGAGCCCAGCCCCAAATAAAGCAATCGCGCATTTCTATTCATCTCCGGAAAACTTGGCCTCGGCTTGCTTTCAAGTGCTATGTTACACTAGGCTTGCAGTGGTGAAAATGCTTTTAAGAAAGCGTTTTCCAAGTAATAAAACGTCTCCAAGTGCGGGGATTAGACATAATCCAATTCCTTTATCAAATAAAGACCCATCACGGCCTTTGAAACACAAGGGAAGAGGTTCCCTCGCTGTTTTCCATCGCACAATTATATCGCGTAACGCGCTGTGGCAGAGGGCTGCCGGCCCCCGAGGACGCCCGGCCGCAGCACGGTGGAAAATGGAAAGGGCTCGACGTCCCCCGCCACCTGCTTCGGATTCTGCATAATCTGGCTGCAGAGGGATTAATTCCCACGTTTTGCCTTTCCATCTGCATTGCCTCAAAGGAAACCCGTCAGTGCGGAGACGCGGCCCACGTGCGGGAGCGGGGACGAGCCCTCCGCCGCGGACTCGGCTGTAACGCATGTGCCGCTTTCCTTCTGGTTCTGTTTGTTTAATTGAATTTTACGCACGGATAAAACGTTCTGAGAAATTTCCACTGTGGGGTGTCGTAATTAAAAGCGGGGAACTCGAGACAGACAGGCAACGGCTGCAGAGCTGCCTCTGTCTGCGGTTCAACACCAGCAGCAGCGGCTGGTGCTACGGCCCCGATCTGCTTCCCCAATCCCAGACGCTTCCCCAGGAAGGTGCAACCTGGAGCAGCGCCGGGCAGTTTGGAGCCAAAAGCACAACTGCTGAGAAATACATCTGGGTAGATTATTAGGACTCTCTCAAAAAAAGAAAGGGGGAAAAAAAGAAAAAAGAAGGAAACGGCAAACCAAAGCGAGGAATGACCCCCCCAAGCCCTACACAATCTGCAACTTTTCGTCGCTGCGCCGGCGCTGTCGTATTTTTCAAAACGACCCAATCTTCCACTCGCTCGGCTCCGGTTGTTCCACATGCTGCAATAAGAGAGGTTCTGCCTGGTGTTGCTACTCGAGAAACAACTCCAAAAGGGCATTTTGATGGACTAAGTAATACACTGTACCACCCCGGCCCGAAAACGGGGAGAAAACCCACAGAAATACAACAAAATCACCGGCGATCGGAACGGATTCTGCAACCGCTTTTTCCAAGCGAGATTTCTTGTGAAATGGAAACCTCGCGGTCCAGCTGGGGCCGCAGCCGAGACGTTTCTCATTTAGAGCAGTAACGAAATATCCTGGGAACGGGGAGGGGGGGCTGCGAGCTCGCCCTCGGGACGAGCCCCCGGGCGAGGCCGAGCGGTGCCGGCGGCCGCGACGGGGCTTCGCGCCCGGACCCGCGCCAAGCCTGCGCCTGCACCGCGCCGGGGCAGCTCTAGGGCCAGATAATCTCAGCTCTTAATTTTACAGTATCGGGCTCCCTTTTATTCGGAATTGATTTTTCCTCCAAGTCTCGGCGCAAACCCATGCATCAGCCCGCGCACGGCAGGCGAACGAAAAATAAAATTAAAAAAACGTTTCCACGATTCTTTTCCTGGAGCTGGCAGCACAATCTGCAAAAGTCACCAAGAAACCACAGAAGGAAATATTTTCCTCGGAGTTTTTTTCCACCCTTTGGAGCACGTAAAGACCCCCCGTCCCTCCGCGCCGCCGGGGAAGCGTCAGGCCCGGCCGGTTCCCACCACCTCGCTTGCACTTGCTGCAAGCCCATCCTCCCCCCGCCCTTTATTTTCCTGTTGACACAGTACTTTGTTTTAAATTACGCTTAATTTAAAGCATTTTTCTGTCCCCTTATTTCCTAGGAAGAGGCTTTCCAAAAGGCTCCTGCTGATTAATCGCTGCTGGGCCCCTGCCAAACGCGGGAAGTTTTACATGCAAGGAGAAAACACGTCTGCCTGCACTTGCCCGCGCCTTCTCCGCGCGGTACTTCAGTCTATTCTGCAAACACACGGCCCGTCATTCAAGCCGGAGAGCACCATCCCGCTGTCAATATTTCCCTCCCCATCACTAAGATTAACACCAGCGGCTTCGTGCCGCGCGGCGAACGAGGCCCCGCAACAGCCCAGCGCGCCCGGGAAGCTGCTCCTGCTCCCTTTCCTGCTCCTCTTCCTCCGCTTTTCCCTGGATAAATCAATGCAGAGCAGAGCCTCATTGCCCCGTTTTCCACAGTTCCTCTTAAATTTACCCTTTGTTATTTGTAGCAACTTGGGATACTCGAAGTTTAGTAACATTAAAAAACAAGGATTTTCTGCCTGCCCTTGGCTTCTCCTTCACATCCAGCCAAGTACTGCGGTATCCTACAGTAGCGCTTGGCACCGCTACAGCGGCTATAAAACGTTGCGGAGTTGGATTTCGTTTTATTTTCCAAACACAGGTCGCAGGCGGCGCTGCCGGTGCCGTGCAGCCGCGCCGAGCGCACCTCGGGCACGTGCACCAAAACGCCTTGCCCCGAACGCCGGCCCTTGCCTACGTGTCCCCGTTTGGGGCGGTCGCTTTTCGAGGGGAGCCGCAGAGCCACGCGGTTCCCCAGCCCGTTCACCCGGGGAAGGGCGCTGCGACCCTCACCGCGGCCTCTGGGCACGGGCAGGCTACGCCAGGGCACGGAGACGGGGGGAAAAGCAGCCCCAGCCGCCGCTTATCTGCAGCCACTATCGCCGGGACCATCTGAAGGTGATTAGGTGGGAGGGGATCGGGTTTAACGCGTGGGACAAACCCTCGCGCTCACCCTGCAACCTGAGAGTTTAAGACGAGAGGGATTTAGGGCTGGATTCCTTTCCGGGCTTCCAAAAATAAACTGGTGCAAGCCCAATTCCGAAAGCAACGTTCGTTAGAGGGAACCAGCTCAGGAGCAGCCTGTTACGCTGCTGCAAGCGCGTGAACCGTGGGTGACAGTAAGGAATAGCCGTGGAAAAAGCCAAACAAAACAAAACAACCTCCACTAGCAAATAACCCCCTTAATCTCACGCACAGTTGTTATTTTTTACTCTTTCTTTCCATATTCGCCTCCCAAACCTACTGCCATTTAATGGAAGAAAGTAGCTATGATGTTTTAATAGCTCAGATCAATAGCTACCCCTTCCATCTCTCTTTTTAACCTCCAAAATTATTTTAGGCAAGGCTAGGTTCATTTTATCCTTATTTATTTATTACTTAATCGGTAGAGAACCCTTGAGGCAAAATAGCCTCGTTTGCAAGAAAGATCAGATGCCAGAAGCAGCAAAAGCAGAGCCACAAATCAGCATGCAAAGCAGCTCCAGCCCCAGCATAAAGGATCCCCGATGCCGCACGTGGGTTATTTGCTCACATTACTTAACACAGTTTAACACGTATTTTTAAACAGAAGAATTGTTTATAAGAGCCACAACGTGGAAGGGAAAGGAGGTCACTCCAGCACATGACAAAAATTGGAGAACGAGTTCACGCCGGCAAAGCGCGTCCATCTGCAACACGTTGTTGCCTACTTAACGCATCCCGTGAAAGATGCCCTGTGCGTCCGTTAAGTGCTGTTCCTACATTTTTCCCCTAAATCTTTGAATTTGTTATTCTTAATTATTACGTACGCAATTTTGTTGCCTCGGGAGCTGGCGAGAGCAGCCGGCTTTGCCTCCAGGAGGGAAGAGCGTCTCGGGCTGCAGAAGCGGTGCAGGCTCCGCGCCCGGCCCGGTGTTTCCAGGAGGGTCTGTCGGACCACGGAGTGCCATATCCTAACGCATCCCTAAGGTCTGCTAAACAGAGGGGCATCTCGCACACATGCACCCCCCGAATGCAAACACTCGTCGCCGATGCTTCCCGGGCTCCCGGGACGCCCAGACCTCTCCCGCTGCTGGGATAAAATCACCTACCTGATTCTTCAAGAATCAAACGTGAAACTTGCTAACTTACTAAAAAAGTTGTGTGTCGCTAGAGGTTTTCTTAAGCTATATTTCTCCAATCCCAACGATTAAAGGATTCCCTCACTTCTTTTCCTCGCCCCGACGTAGGAAGACAGGTGATAGATGAAGGCGATAACTGGCATGAAGATGTCACCGCGACAATGGCTCGCTCCGAACGGCGAAAAGGGTGAAAATCGCGGCTCGGATGAAAGACGCGGGCTGAGAAATTAGTACGAGCGCCCATGTCACGGGCTGGCAGACGGCAGAGGGATAACGTGGTATTGCCACGCTAAGGGCGTCTAGAAGGAGAGAGAAGGGGACACAGGGCCTTGCTGCCTGTCAGCACGTGACTTAAAGCAGCGCACACCTCGCTGTTCTCTGCTCCTCGTCTTTACGGAGACCCTCTCACGCCGTGGCACCCAGCGCCGGGACGAGCGTCCCACGCAGCGGGGGACACTTCTGCTTCCACGCAAAGCCCTGCGTCAGGTAGGACTGAGCAGCTCAGCCAGCTCTGCGCTTGCCTGGCCGCACTGGAAACCCAAGGGAACCCCGGAGCAGAAAATAGGATGTTCTCCGGAGGAAAACTGAAGCAGGACAAGAAAAAATGACCAGAACCACAGAAAACCTCTGAGCTTTCCGAACAGCAGAGGAAGAACGACAGCCAGGAGCTGCTCGTTGGAAACAGAGCTTTCCCTGACCTTAGCGCTCTGCTCGTTGTGTCCTCCGGGGAAGAGGAAAACGGAGCAAAACACAGTTAATGATTAATTGCACAACCCAAAGCTCTCCCACAAAAACCCTTTCGACCACGCAAGATATTATTCTGCCACTTAATAAAAGCTTACCCCAAAATCCCAACACTGATAGCATCACCCTTCAGACTGCGACGCGGGAGTGACCTGAAGGCACCGGGTCTAAGGCCTGCTCTTAACCCTAGTGTAAGAAAACACTTCACATGTGACCTGCCGATTGATTTACAGTACAGTGAGGGGACAGTGGATTAGCAGTGTGTATTGCTGGATCAGCTTCCAAGGTAGGAGACAAGCTCAAGCTGTTTCAGATCCGTGCGTGGGAAAATGTAGCATCCCCCTCGCCGAAGCTCATTTGCAATTTACCCTGCCAGCGGCTTCCTTGCAGCCGCAGCCGTCGCTCCATCACCAGCCCCAGCAAGTCAAACACCCAAACTTCTCCGGAGCAGCACGGCTCTTCCTCACGCTTTTGTCCGCTGTTTGCATTACTCCAAGGGGAGCTACTTTCCCGAGGAAAGCGAGGCCGGAGAGAGGAGGGAGCAGGAACCCCGCCGTGGCTGGGGAAGAGGAGCGAGCAGCCTCCCTGCCGCTCGGCGAATAAACACATAGCAGGGAGAATAAGCACTGCAAAAAACAACAGCGACCTAACCAAGACACCAAGGTAACATCGCAGCGGAGCAGACTTTGGCCGAAGGTATTGAAGCGAGTTTGTGCTGCTGGAATAAGTCTGCACGGTGCAGCGGAGAGCACTGCCGGGCTCCCTCGCGGGGGGGCTCTTCGCTTTCTCTTGTTTTCCCTCGCCGCCGACCCAGCCAAAGTGCCTCCGACCGCTTTCCGCACAGAGGGCGTAAGAGGGAGCAAATGTCTGAACCCGTTTCTTTGACTGTTGCAAAGCGAACTTGTTAAATGAGGGGTTAGAAAAACAAAATAAAATGCAAAATATTCAGGGGAAAAAAAAACAAACAAGTGTTGGGAATAGAACCTGAAACAGGGAATCTGGAGGTTTTCCATACGCTTCCCAGGGTAATAAAATGTTCTACCAGCGAGGCAATTTGGTAACAGAATTACTTATCCCCCAGAGCCAGAAATGCTCCTAAACCAGATCCCACCATTTCATTACCACGATTTATATCACAGCAAGAGCAGCTAGAGGCTGCCGTGGCTGGAGGGCGGCAGTCACGAGCCTCCCCCGGCACCGACCCTCTTCCTCCTCCTACTCCTCCTCCTCGGGCGCCGGCGTCGCCTACCCAGGGCCCAGGGCACAGCCGACGAACCGAGGCGCCGGACCAGAGGGACGCGGTGGTGAAATCCCTGCCTGCAGCTCTCACAGACACCTTTCGCCCTTCTTTTTTTTTTCGGACATTGCTAATAACCTCTGGCAAATATTACTTTACCCCTGGGGGTCTTTAAGGAGACTTTTGAAAAACACGCTTTTTTTCCCTGGCTTTGTGAACGGATCCGATTTCACAAACTATCAGGTCCTGCAGCACCTTTTCTCCTAATCCTTTTGCAGGCTCTGCTGGTCCCCCGGACGCGATCCTGCACCCGGCCCGACCCCTCGGCTCGCAGCAGCCTCGGCGCCCTGTCCAGGGGCTGCGCACAGCACGTGCACACGCGCGGTGCGTTTAAAGGTTGTCTTTCGAGTGCCGTCGCCTTTTCTCCGTTTCTCTCATTCCGTTGAAGCCGGAAAACACAAACAAAACAGCTTCCTCTGAGCAGTGCGTGCGTGCCGAGAACAAGGACGCACCGCAAATTAACAAGGATTAGGAAAAAGAGGAGGATGCACGTGATACTGAGAATTCCCACTCGCTGCAGCTCTTGCAACATCCCCTTTGAAAAGGATATTTTGCTCTCGGCCTGGGCTAATTTCCCACCGAGATCAGCTGCAGAGCGCGCGAAGCACCGGGCGCTGCGCAGACACAGCGCGGCGGACACGAGGTCCGAACCGCCCCGCGGGGCCGACGGCGTTCCTGCAAACCTCTCGTGAGAGCACCACCGCGCTGGGGACCCGCCGGGTCCTCTGCCTCCCTCCGGCTCAGCCATCCGCTCCTGTCACACCTCGTTCAGTTGCACCGGGAAGTGTTAATGCTGCTGATCAAAGGCAGCCGGAGCGCTCTGCTCTCCTCCCCTGGCGCTTTTTGCAGTTGGCCTTTGGAAATGCCGTGGATCCCGAGCTCCGCGGTTGGGTCCAGGCTTTGCACCTCCCTGGACCTCACGGACTGTCCCAGCCACCACCAGCTGCAGCCGGGGCCGACCCCCCCGCTAGCACAGCCCTCTCCTGGGGAGGTTCGGGCAGGTCTGGCCCAGCGGCACGTGTCCCCAGAAGGCCACCAAGCAGCCAGAGCCCTTCCTCCACGCGCGGGTCGTCAAGGCTCCTAGTGACAACGGGGCTGAGGACGTTGCCAGAGCGTTTTGCTGTCCCCGGCAGCGGGTAGGGAAGCGACGCCGCGGCGAGGTGGCCCCAGACCACGGCAGGGCAGGAAGCCCCAGGCTGAGACCAGGGGACAGAGGCCCCTCTTCTGCACCGGGCTCACGGAGCAACGGCCACGTCCGCCCCTGCTGATGGAGGAGGACAAGGAGGAGGAGGAGGAGGAAGAGGAGGAGTCTTCCCAGACCCAGCTTCGCCTGGGGCTCCAGCAAAGCCGTTCGGACGCTGCTCGCCCTATGGAGACGGGAGGTTTTCCCCTCTCGGCTGTACTGACAAGGGGGAACTGATCTCGCCACAGCCTGAAAACCCACCGCTAGTGCGGGCATCAAGTCGTCACTAAACGGGGCCAGACCAGAGCTCCCGAGGCAGCCGCGAAGGCCTCCAAATGCCTCTGCAGAAGACAATTTCCTTCCTCCTCCTCCCGTCGTGCTGTGAGCGTGCCGCAGCGTCGAACGGGCGCTGCCCAGCCGGGATGCGGCCAGGAGCCAGAGCCCCCCTTTCCCAAGGATGCTCCTGCATCTCCCCGGAGACTGGTGAAACACCAGCGACGGCAAAATTTGGCAGAGCCGCGCCGAGAGCATTGCCCTACACCCGTACGCGCACACACGCCGGCGCACGGCCCATCCGCAGCCGATACGTCTCTATCCGAAGTGACGCAGGCAACAAAAGGGACGTCCCCYGCCCCGTCCCCCTCCGCCGGGCGACGCGGATGGGCAGCTCGCGGGGACGGCGCGCACACACGCGGAGATGCTCTCGTGTCCTCTGACCCCTGCTCCCTCCATCACGGGAGATCTATAACGTTTACAATCCAAAAAACAAAAGCGAAGGGAGAGCAGAGCCAGAATTCATCTTCCAGGCTGACACCTAGCGTTAATTAACGACTTAAAAATCAATGACAGAAGGGACAGGCAGCAAATGACACCTCCACGCAGAGCCTGTCTGCTTGCAGGAGAGAGAAACCCCTCCGAGGACAGCTTCGACGCACGCCGCGCGGGGGACCGGCGAGGGCGGCACCCCCGTCCCGCTCATCGCCGCTCCGTCCAGCACCGCAAATTTCCCGATTTATTTCTTCATCTCGCGGTCGGAGTGCCGCGTCTGGGTTTGCGGGGCACATTGCTCCCAAAGGCACGGGAAGCCTGATGCGTTTTAAAGCCGAGCATATAGCAAAGCCCTGGAGGGGCTAGACGGGCGCTGTATTTCCAAAGGCTGCAAGAGATGAGTACGGCTGTACATTTGGGGGGAGAAAAGGCCGGTGCTGAATTCGCAAAATTCACAAAAAAAAAAGGAAACATTATAGGAAAAACTAACTCCGTGAGAGCAGCCAAAGCGTTGCTCACGGGGCAAACGCAGCCAAGGCGCCCGCGGCAGTGCTGCCTGCGGCATTGCCGCCTCGGCTCGAGCACGAGCGCCGCGCAGACCGGCTGCAAGCAGCTCCGCGGGGCCCGGGCCTCGGCAGGGGCCGGGGTGCTCCGGCCGGCCCGGCCTGCGTCTCCCGAGCGCGCAGCGAAACGCCGGAGCGGCAGCGGCGGATGACGTAGCGACTGCAGGTCCGGCCGGGGCGCTCTGCCCGCGGGAAACGCCGCGCTGCCGACAAACTTGTGCACGGAGCGGGGACGGTCCCGCAGAGCAGATGGCGTGCCTTTTCTCCTCCTTTTTTTTTTTTTCTTCCTTAAGAGCAAACCTTTCTGGAATACTAAATCTTACAGGAGCTGTAAATGTCAAATTTAAATTCATACTTTGTACCACCTTTGATTTCAAAGAGGATTACACCTATTCGCTGAAAGCAAAGCAACACCAAAGCTACATGAAATGGAATTACGACTACTTAGGCCTTTTTCTATTGCCTCTTTATATTGTTAACTCCTTCCAATTCATTAAGTCTAATCCTTATTAGGCTAAGTAACACACATATGAATAGACAGGACTGGACACAGGAGCATATGTGCCTTTTGTCGCACTTCCCGGTTAATCCGCAGCCCGGGTGGGGACACCCCTGCGAGGGGCGCGGGGGCGGGCGACGTCCCTCCCGCGGGGCCGGGGCCGGCTCGGCGGGACGCGGGCGCCTCCGGACCCCTGCCGCTACCGCGCGCGCTGCCTGCGGAAAAACACGGGGCCAAGCCGGGATGTAAACCCAACCCGACTGCGTGGAAGTCGCTGCAACTGCACGGCAGCGAGACAGGAATCAAAGTATATAAAATAGATATTTATACAGCACCGGTGCTGCTCATAGTGTTTTAAAAACAATAAAGCAGCAGCTTATATAGTCTCTTGCATATTGCAGACATGAAATAAAGCCAGGATGGGAGCAGGAACATCTAATTCCCCGGCTCCGAGGAAGAGAGAGTGATTCAGGTTTACAGGGTGCCATTCAGTTTTATGACAATATCTCCTAATACAGCAGGTTTATCAATTGAGCAAAAAGGCACGGCGGGGTGTGTTATTATTGGAGCCTAATCTCGCGCCTCGGGTGTGTTGTGCGAGGCACGAGGGCACAAGGCCACAGCACCGTGTGATTATCCAACAGCAATGCTCACGCAGGATGCCGTGTCTGGATTATCAAGTGGATCGGCTTAGGTTTTAAAATGAAATGTTAACGTTTGTTGCTTAGGTTTCAGCTGAGGATGGGTCTCCCTGCTGTGGGGAGAGCGTAYGAATAGCACATGGACGGGGAAAAGCAAATACCCTGCTCGGTTTCTTGGATCCCCTCTCTTCAGCTTAGGCTGCACCTGACCGGGCAGTTAGAGCAGAGCATCGCCCTGGACCACACGGATGAGCTAGGACGGGATTAGGGAGAAAAGAAGAGGTACCGGTGACCCCGCTGCGGAAACGCCCACGGGGCAGGTTCCCGGTGGATCGGATGCTCTTGTTGAAGGACGGCGAGTCCTGAGTCCCCAGCCGAGGCCGGCAGCGCGGACAGGTCCCAGCGGCACCCGGCACCTCGGCCTGGCCACGTCCCTTCGAYTAAAGCGGCTCCAAAGGGAGGGAGGTTTTCCAGSAGGAACCTGGCCCTGGAGGAGCCCRGCTCCTGCCCMKCYCTGCRCCTCGKTTTTTCCATCCATWAAATGGAGCTAAGGGCTCGTTTCTCCGCAGAAGTCCTGGAGGCCAAGGACGGTGTCTGAGATCCCCGGCGCGGACGCTGCTCACTAAASAGCACCTGTGCGAGAGGCTCTGCACGAGACTTGCTGCGACACTAAGGGAGCAGCCTGCTCCTTGCTGTCCCTGGACCCGTCCCGCCGAGGCCCGCGGGACACCTGGGCACACGCTGCGCACCCGCAGGGACAACGGTACCCTACAGGTTTTAATTAGCACTTTCCAAGAGGCAAAGTTCCTGTCCGTTGTCACTTAATTACTGCGTATCTACCCCGACAGAGCCGGCACCGTCCCTGCGACCTCCCGCTCTCCGCACCCTCGTCACGCTCTCTCTGAGCCCTGCGTGACACTGGGGAAACATGGAGCAGGTCCTTAATTAATTGGACTAATTAGTCTCCTCGATGGCTGGACAGCTGGACCCTATCTCCGATGCGATCGCCTCGCGGAGGGAGCAATCACGGAGCGGTTTGTTCCTCCGGAGTTGACGAAGTCTGGGAGCTGCCCGCGATCGGGTTCCTATCAACCCGGCTCCCCCGGGAGCGCCGCGGAGGACAGAGCCGCTGCCTCCCTTCGGCTAGCGGAGTCCGTGGTAAGACCACGGTATCGTCAGAGCAGCACCTGTAGCCCTAGAAAGGGCCGAGGTTCCCTATCAAACCCTTCCCCMTTTTCCAGCGTTTATAACCTGGCTGTAAAACTTTGCTCTGGTTTGAAACCCTGCAAGCTGGGTCTCAGCCCCACGCCGTAATTCTTGAAACTTTCCAAAACTGTGTTTAGAAGTTTGCCTTTTTTTTAGCTCTCTGAATCCGTGACACCTGTCAAACCTGATTTTTCAAGAAGTGCAATATCCAACCCCCATGAGTGAGTGTTTCCCCCCCATGCCTGCACGCACGGTCAGCTTCCGAGCCCGATCCTTGTCTTCGGGTCCTCCGGACGGGATGCTGCGCCCACCTCGTCTGCTTGCTCCCCCGACAGCGGTGCTTTCCACTCAGGCAGAGGCTTAGATACTGCTGCAACAGGAAGGGTTAGCCTGCATTTTTGGTAATTCCCAGAACGGATGGACTTTCACTGTTTTGCTTTTCTGCCTTTAGGGAGCCCAGAAATACCTTTGATTTCCAATGGGAACGTGGGGAAAAACGGGTCCAGAGCATCAACAACGCGAGAAAAGAGCRAACAGCGTAGAGCTGACCTCGAAAAGCGGCAGCTGAGCCAGGGCGCAGGGTCTGGCCCGAGAGGCCGCCGGGTTTATCAGCCGCGTTAGAAGGGAAAGAAGCCAGCTAGTAAAACACTCGCTGAAGGATAAGCTTAACTTCTGGACCTGGCTTAGGCCGAGCGCCCGTGGCGAGGCTGCCGGGACCTCCGCCGCGGTCGCTGCCCTGCTCCCGCAGACGGACGGGTCCAGGCTCCGCCGAGSAGCTCCGCAGGCACGGCCAAGGGTCCGGCTAGGTGCCCGTGTCTGCGCCCGGACGGGCGCCTCAGCCCGCAGCGAGCCCCAGCAAACCGCCGGGAGCCTGCGGCTCTGCCGGACGCCAGGCAGCTGCTGCCAGGAGCCCACGTTTCCACTCCGGACCAGGTGCTCCCGCTGATGCTCCTACTCCCTCACGTATTCCTCCAAAGGCGGGTTTTGCTTAGCAGAGGGAACATCACAGTTTCAGTGTGCTTTTCCCACACATCCCACACTGCAAAGTGGGAAAAAACCAACAAAATAAAAATAGTTCCTACTTCTGGAGAATTTTTGCAATTCTCAAAGCGCTGAGATTTTATTTTTGGTTTTGCTGGATGCACGCTCCACGCAGACACAAAAAGCGGGATTTCTTCACCCTGTCTGTATCATTTCTTTAGGGGGTGCAAGATGCTCTCCCAGAACGATACAGCTTTAAAAGAAACCGGGAACAGCGAGCATCCATCTGGAGACTTAAAACAAACACCTACCCTCGGCGCCTTTTGGAAGCAAATCCCAAGCAGCTGACGGAGGCGGCGGGGGGGCAGCGCTGGGCAGCCACAGTGGGCTGCGAGCAGAGGGGCTGCGAGCTCCCCGAGCGGCCGCATAAAAGATGGCTATTGAGCGCTGAAACAAGCACGCTCTAAGGAGCCTCTAATTCTCCTTCCAGCGAAATAGAGAGGCGCAGGCTTCGTTTACATCAGCACGGAAACGGCGCGTTGGGGCGGCTCTGGCTTTGCTAGTCTAGCCTATTGGCAGGGGTCATACGATCTGGCTGACAGAAAAACAAGCAAGCAAGAAAACCACTTCTCTAGCACAAAGAGAGCCAACACGCTTCCCCGTCCCGCTAAATTGTCACAGAAAGTAGATTAATAAAAACGAGCGCGCATGTGAGCCAGCGCTTCCTTCTCGGGCGCAGCAGGCAGCAGCTCCGGGAACGTTCCTGAGTATCGGAAGTTAAACAGCAAAACAGAAGCAGAATGGGCTGAGATTTCCAAAGCTGCTTACAGGAGTGTGGAGAACCTAATTCCCATCCATCCATATGCAAAGCTGAGGGTCTACATCCCCTAGCTAGCGTTAGGGAACCTGTAGCTGCAGAAGCTAACGGTTGCTGTTCCAGGACTATCGCAGAGGTTCTGAGCTGCCAGGTTGTGCATTAGATTGAAATGAGAATAAGTGGGAAAAGGGAGTAAATAATAAAAATAAAAAAGACTTTTTCAATAATTTAGTCTTTCTGGGCAGGCTGGAGCAGACGGAGGTGGCCGTGTTCCAGCTGCCTTGGCCCCTAGTCGAGCAAACGATGGGATATTCCATCAGAGCCGTTTCGCTCCCTGCGACGAGCACTGCAGGACCTGCGCAGTCCTCGGGCCCGTTTGGGGTCTCCGGCAGGGTTCTGCTCCGTCCCAAAGGCATGGAGACTCCCGAGCTCTTCCACGAGTGCAAAACAACTCAAAGAGTGCCCAGCAAAACGATGCTTTCTGCCACCCAAAAGCCAGACCCGGAACCGAGAGGTCCGTGGAGCCGCGCGCCAGCGAGCCCCGCTGCGCTCACCCGGGCCGGCCTCGGGCTGAGCTCGCACGCGAGCACTTAACACACGCAGGTTGTGCAGCCCGTCCACAACTTTTTCTGAGAGGCRGCGTTTTGTTTTATAAAGACATTCAGCCTTTATTTATAAAACTGGTGAGTGATGGAGCATCTACCGTATCCCCTGGTAATTTTCTCCAGTGGTTAATTACTGTGACTGTCAAAACACACACTTCAATTCTCATTTGAATTTGTCTGGCATCAGCTTCCAACCGCGGAACCYAGTTAGATGTATATATTTTTTTCTYCTCCGCTATTGAGATTTTTACTGTCCGCTGTTCTTCCCTGCATTGATATTTGCAGATTATGACCACGTTGTCTTTTAACCTTTCCTCGCATAAGGAGCGGTGTGAACTCCCCGGCACCTGATGCCGGATCATCCTAACGTACCTCCGCGCTCCGCAGAGGCCGGGGAGGGACAAGGATCGCGTGCGCCAGGCACAGCACCTACCCAAAAGAAAGGCGATCAAGCCCTGAAGAGCAGCCTGTAGCACTGCCTCACCAAACCCGTGATGTTTTTGCCTGTTATCTAGACAACGGTCACTAAAGCACACAGAAGATGATAGTTTAGAAGTCAAAGATATCAAAACACCCCAGAGAGCTTGCAAAATCCCCTCTTCTCAGATACGGGATTCCCCACCATCTCRACTCAAAAGCCGTCCAAAAGAGGGTGCAGCGCGTTTCCCAGCGCATCCCTCGCGCACGGAGCGCCGCGTCCCCGCTGCCCTGGCAGGAGGGCGCGAAGGGGGATTCGTGCCCCCGGAGAGCCCCCAGCCCCTCGCGGGCCCAGGGAGCAGCTTCCGATTCCCTGGCAAAGCCCCCAAGATCACCTTTCTAACTCGTGCATTTTCAATACGTACAAAGAACATGTACAACAAGGTTTGGCTGTGGTCAATAATCCCTGAAATGATGTTTTCAACAAACCTCATTTCAAGCCTAGATCTGGAGTAGAGAAGTGATTGGATGAAAGGCCATTATACGACTGCTGTAATTTATTCTGCAGAGAGCTAAAACCACCAATTATCTGACATGAATGACACCACTTCTTTTTCTTACCAACACAAAGGTGCACAGTATCTATTTTCCGAGATCTAATTTAAAATTTAAAAACCCTCCTATGCTTAAATAAAAGGTGGCGATACAAACCAGCCAGAGTCGGAAACAGAGAGCAGAAGTGAGAACGCGACGTCAAGGCCGGCTCCATCCTCGAGCCACCTCCGCTGCATCCCGCGGGAAAGCGCCGGCCGCGTCTTGTCGCTGCATTAACGCTGTTTAGGTGCCGCCYTGGGAGGAGTTGGTGTTTTATTACTCTCACAAGTGAGAAGTGGGGCTGCAARGAGGGGGGTGGATTGCACACGAGCTGAAGTTACCCACCCGGCACAAGCGGAGCTCGGCGGGCCGACGGTGCCGATGCTCCGACCTGCTGCCTGGCCGGGCCGGAGCCGCAGTGCCGGCAGTCAGGCTGCCACGCTGCGCGGGGCCGGGGTGCTCGTCCGAGGCAGCAGCTCRGCTCCCGGGCAGCGGTCGGCGTCACCCGGGATGGTGCCGGGATGCAGCTGATGCTGCACCGGCGCTAAAGGCTACCGCCGCTGCGTACCGGTTTAGGACAAACAGGGCAGCACCTCCTAAACCAGCAAACGGGAATGATGCACGGGGAACGCCTGAGAGCGTCTTCCCAGCTTGCTGAAAAGCGACAGGGGAAACGGTTTGGGTCAAAGCACTGGCTTCGGTCTCCCACAAAAAAGTTACAGCCGAGAGCAGGAATACAAATATAATTACAGCGCCCGGAAAAGCTGTGTGCGTATGTGCACCTATTTCTGACGTTCACTGGGGAGYTGTGATGTCTTTGTTCTGCGGCACCGCGTACCGAGACTGCAAGGGATCTGCGGCTTCGTACGGGCAAACGTGACRCCTCGCGTTTGAGGGGAGCGTTGTCGAATAGGCAGAAGGGGACATGTTGGGGGAAGATCGAGATCTACCTTTGCCATGTTTGATCTCGAGCTTTGATCCCTGGAGCTCGCCACGGGATGGGTGTAAAGCAGGCAGGGCTCCGCTTTAGCGGCCCACGACCAAGCGGGAGAGGCAGCGCGTGCTCAGGACCCCGGCTGAATCGGGGCCGTCCCCTCTCCGAGCTCGAGCACGTTCAGAGCCTCCCGGGGAGAGCAACGCTGACCTGCCGCACCAGCAAGCAACAAACACTAACGTYTGCATTGGCGTTTTGAACCTCTGAATTAAACGACGGTATCAGAAATCCATGGTATTATCTTTAAATGTCATTAACACTGCTGATGTTGCAGGCCCAACCTGAGTTCCAAACCCTGAGCAATGCAAAGAAAAACACTAGATCTCAAAGCAGGGAAAAAAAACCCATGGCACAGGGATATATAGTTTTCTAAACTAGTTTGAACTTATTGCCGCAGCTCCTATTTATCCTGAACGATCACTTCATAAACTCCAATTCCAGGACTAAAAAGAAGGCAAACACTTTCTATGGACTGCCTCACTTCATTTGGTTCAATTCGCCGCAGCCCGCGTCGCCCGGCGCGATGCCAGCGCCGACTCGCAGCTCTGCCGAGCGGGATGCCTCCGAGCCGTSCCTCCCCGCTCCGGGTGTTTTACAGCCGCTCCTGATCTGGGTGGTTGCTGCTTTTCCTTTCRCGGTGACACCCGAGTGCCTCGTGCGATGAGGCCAAATGGCCCAGCTCCGGCAGGCTTTGGACACCGGGAATTAATCAAAGTTCAGCGTTTACGTCCCTCGCTCGTTCATCAGAGGCAGCCGCAAACCCCGCGAGAAGCGAGGACCCCTGGGCTTTCTCGACAGTTGTATTTCCCAGCGCTGCGGGCCCAGGGGTGAAGTTTGGTCACCGAGAGCCAGTTGGGATGACCACAGCTGCTCCTTTTTAGCACAAAACCCCTCGGATTCACTGAGTGCTCTYGGGCACGTCCCTAGCCTGCCTGGGAACCAGGTCACCAGCCGTGAAGCAGGTAGATGTGACACGCAGCAGCGTCCGCCCCGGTTAAACGCTGTTTTCACCCTTCCCTGCCGACCACGCTGCCTTCGCGGGCTGGGGCCCCTCGGCAGCGGCCGAGCCGGGACGCGGGCGGGAGCCGCYGAACCCCGCGCCCTCCTCCAGGCTCAGCGCCGGCCGCTTGCGGAGGAACGGGGCGCTCGCAGCCCGGCCCGGGGAGCGGATGCCGAAGCCCTGGAGAGCTGTAACGCATTGCACGTGCAATGGAGACGCTGTCCCGTCCGTGGGAAGGAGGTCCAGGAAAGAGCTGCTGCCTAGTTTTAAAGCGGCTGCTCTTAAGATGCTTTAAAGAGGGAGAGCGGGTGAGTTTGCGTGTGCAAACATGAGAGGCGGAGAGCACACGAGCATGCGAGGGGAAGAAATATTACACAAAATAAAGAAGCAGTTAAAGGGGGGAATAGCCTCTCCAGAGCGATCRGCTCTGTCGAAGCCGAAGCCGCAGCGTTTAACCTTTTGTTTGCATTTCGCGGAAGCGGCACCTCGCCATCGGCCGGGGTCAGCCCCGGGGCAGCGCCGCGGCCCTCCCCGCCGCGGCCGGGTGCCGTAAATCACGGCAGCGGCCGGCACGCAGCCCCCGCCACCCTCCCGGCCCCCCTGCTCGCCGGGACCAGGCAGGCGCACGCAGCTTCAGGGGCCAGGGCTGCTGCTCGCTTCTTCCCAAAGGGCTGGAAGACGAGAATATTTGCACACAAGATTAATTTAAAATTGAGATTTTCATGCATACGTGATGCAAACGTAGAGGGGATTGTTTATTGTTTACTCTCAAATAAGATACCCCCCGTGCCAAGCTCTGGAGGAGAACCRAACCCGCGAGACATCGCTGGTCACTTAACTGCAGCCAGGGGGGTCGGGGGGTGRAGCACGTCCTCGGGCCGGACACGCACCCGCAGCCCCCGCGCAGGACGGGGACCCCGGCGCTGGCCTCCCCCCGAGCAGCAGGGAGCATTTGCCGTCGTGCACACGCCGAGCATACGAGAGCCTGGCACAAGCCCATGGAGCCGCACCAGTTTGGTCCAAAGGCTACAGTCCAGGCCTAAAGCTAGTTATGATGTTATTTTCCTTAAAAAAATGAGCTAGATAACTGCAGAAGGCGATGCTGAAAGCCCTCAGGAATCCTCAGCACCAGCCGATCCAGAGCCCGAAACCCAACATGAAACAAATCAGGTGCATTGCAATTTTTTAACTTACATTCTGAAAATCAAGACAGATTTGTAATCAACCAAATTCCTCCCTTCTACCCCAAGTTTTCAGCAAAAATACATAACTTTCTGAAGTCCACGAGGAGGGAGGGAATTACAGCCTCCTTGGCAGCTGGCTAAAAATGTGCTCTGCGGCCAGCAGAGAAACCTGCCACTCCAGGGGAAGACCACAGACGCATCCATCCACGAGGCGCTGAGCTCATTTGTTTACCGAGTAATCAAATAAATAGTTTCACTCCATCTCTCCAGGCTCGAGTCCTCTCTTTCCTCCTAGCCCTAGTCCCACGGAGCAGCGGCGGCCCACGCCGCCCCGCGCACGCGGCAAGCTGCAGAGATGGCCCAAGGAGGACTTGGCTACTTGCGTGGCTCGGGGTCACGTTCACAGCCCTTCGCAGCCGATTTAAGCTCACGTGCACAAGCACCACGGGCACCTCCGCTGCTGCTCTTTACTGCGTGTCCTTTCTCCGGACCACAAGTACTCTTTCTCCATCAGCTCATCTTTTCTGTGTTAACTGTAGATGAGCTCAGAGCTGGCCCAGCTTCCTCTGCCGCCCTGCTGGAACGCGCTAATGGAGGAGCTGTAGCAGCACAGCTGAACAGCCTTTTTACCCAAGAGACTTTCACTTAAACCTAAAGCCGAGGCCGGAGGAAACAGGCAGCGATTCCCTCCCCGTCCCTCCTCTGCGTGCGAAGCAGGACGGTGCTGGGGAAGGGCAGCGACCGGGGAAGCGAGGCTGCCCCCGGCTCTGTGCCTCCCGCTCTCCCAGGGAGCCTCCTTGGCTTCGGGAAGCCCGTGCGGAGCCGGGAACGGGAGCCTACCTGTCCCACCAGAGGCTGCTTAGAGCTCAGAACATCTCCCTCATCCCCTTTCCCCACGGCTGAGGTTGGATTTGCTCCTTTGCAAGGTCTCTTGCCCCTCTTGTAGAGGTTTAAGTTCTGGGATGGTGCCTGTGAAGATCCCCGAGTAGATGAGGACTGTTTGCCACTCCCAGAACAACTTTCTTCCCGGAGATGAAGTACCAGCATACTTGCGTCCCTACCCTGAACCTCCACCGTCCCACCAGAGAAACCAGAGGGACCTCTTGGCACATCAGAGGATGGGAAACCTGGTGCATTTAGTGTTATATACAACAGAGTCTGGATCAATACGAAGGTCTCACGCGCTCTGCCCCCACGCACCCACGGGCAGGAAGAGGTGAGGTGCCTGCACCGACGCGCACGGCGCAGAAAGAGCAGGGGAGCACCGCAGTCCTGCTGCACGTGGAAAATGAGGATGCCACGATGGGCCGCAGCTCAGCCAGGCGCACACAGCGAGAGAGGCACCCCGTCAGCGTCCGAAAGCAAGCATCGCCCTCGCCATGGACCACGCTCTTGTCCTGGCGCCTCACCCCGGCGAGAACCTCCCAGAGGGCMGGAGGCTGCCGCCTGCCCGGCCCCACGCTCTCCCATCAGCTGCCCTCTACAAATACAGAGGCCTATAACACGATATAATTCCCCAATATTAGAGACAAATCCAAATAAACTGAAAAAGCAGGAGAGAAGCACGCGGCTGTGCTCTCAGAGGGAGGGAGAGGGCTCCGCCGGCTCCAAACGGGCAGAAAAACCTATGGGGAGGTCCTGGTTCAACATCAGAAGTTAAATGTGGATATGGGTCCGTTCATACAGATCCTTTGCTTATACATACATAAATATATATATGTTAAAAAAAAAAAAAAAAAGGCAACCCATCCTAAACATTCACAATGTGCATTGCTAACTGCATATTGCACCTCCAATCATTTGTATGACAGAAAAGGAACCTAATCCTGAATCTGAAAAACTATGTGATGGAGGATTTACAGTATTAGAAGGCAAACAGTGGCAGGTGTAATTAGGAGAAAAATTTGTCATGCTCTTGACTCTGGGAGAGAATGAAAGGTCTGGAATAGCAATCTCCCAAGTGTTTACCCAATGTGAGCGCACACAAGATGGAAAGCACATTTCCAACCACGGACAGATTAATATTTGATGCCAGAAAGAGAAATGCACGCTGTTCATGTTTATTTAGGATATTGTGAAATACAGTGAAATTTGCAATTTTATTGGATTCAGGGGTTCGGTGTTTTTGAAAAGTCCTGAGCTACTGTATGTTGTGGAAGCAGCGCATACGCCAGCGGTTTGGACATGCCAGCTGCAGAGAGCGAGAGGGCTTCCCCCCCCGATTTTGAGGGAAAAAAATGATATAAAAAGATCAGCCGCAGGATAAACTGGGAAAACTCCACTGAGCTTTCTCTGTCTCTTAATACTAATTTTAGCAGCTAAAGCTGACACAAAGGAAAATTATATCTAGGTTACTTTGCCAGGCACCGCAGCACGGCGTTAAAGCAACGCGCTCCTGCACGGGGCCGCGGCGGCGCGGAGGCGTCCGGGCGTCTCGCCCTGCCCGAGCAGGGCACAGCTTGCGTCCCCGTCCCCAGGCGGTTTCCAGCACCCAAGGCGGTTTCTGGGACCTGCTCTGCAGGGCTGCGAGATGCACCTTCTCCATCCCTCAGCCCCCTTCGGCTCCGGGCCCCAGGGATGCAGGCTCCGCTCCCGGCTTTTTGGCAACGGCTCTGCGGCGCCGGAGCTGGGTGATGATACATATTAACGGCAAAGAGGAAACCCAAGATATTGTGGGTCTGGAAAAAGGAAGCCGTTTGCTACTCCGGTTCCTCTGCCCGGTTGTGAGCGCAGTACGAGGGATGTATCGCCGTCCCACGCACCATTGGGCAGCAGAGGAGGTGTGCGACAGCTCCCGTATTCCCCACGCGGCCGCGCGAGGAAGAAGAGCGCGGCGAAGCTCCCGCGGCTGCCGAGACCCGGCTGCAGCGGCTGCGGGAAGGCTGTTTGCAACAGCAGGGGAAAAGGGGCAAACTGGAGGAAAGGAACTGAGGAAGGAGGCAAAATCCGAAAAGGAAAGAGACCTTCAGAAAAATGCAAGGAAAGAATAAATGGCAAATGGGGAGAGCAATAAATAAAATAGGTTAAAGGATGGGACTGAAGAAGACCTAGGGAAATCATACCAAAATATTGTGGTATAAGAGGAGGGGAGAGTGGAACAAAGGAGGAGACGGGAGGAAGAACAAGTGTGAAGGTGACGATACGGTTTGCGCGCTGATGTGCACACCCAGAAAGTTTGCTGCCACGAACACGTGCAAAGGGACCAAACCAGCATGTCGGCCGTACAGCCTCGTTCCTAAGAAAAATTGACCCCAAATGGTAAAGTCGCTGGGGAAGACGCCCGCTGCTGCCGCATCGCCTTGCCGGGGCTCCCGCTGCCATCGGGGCTCAGCGCAGCCCCCAGGTCCTCGCGGTACGAATTAGAAAAGTCTCTGAACTTCAGGATGAAAAATACTCCGCGTATCACAAAGGATTACACTGCGTGCAAGCACGCACCCCGTGCACGGGCACACGCCAAACCCAACTCCTTTACAGAAAAACTGCAAACACACACTTTATATAGCAGAGTACATATATACATACTGAAGTCTCCTAAGAGGTCTGCATGAGACAGACTTCTCCATGAACCCTATGCAGCTAAAATTAGTATGAAAATGGTGGTGTTTCATAAAAGAAAGATATGTGGATGCCCGTAAGTGCCATTTTATTTCTCAGTGAGAGGATAAAGTGTTTTTTCCTACATAATTTTTGATGTAGAGGCTAAATTAGGCCTGAGAAGAGGGACAATACAACTTTAAACATCATTAGTATTCAGTCTACGTAAGCCAACCAACAGCAGTTATGTATTTTTGCAAGTATGCATATAATTTATTGTGGAGAACACAATTTACATGGGTAGTCGATGCCTGTTTTATAGCCTCACAAATAGATGTATGAACTCAAGCATATAATGGCTCAACCAGCAGGCGCAAATACGTTCTAAATCTTCTAAATGTGCTTCACAAAAATGTAACTGAGGAATATAAAACAGATCAATTCTTGCATGTTATATATTGGTTTTTGATTTACAAATCTAATCTGGGAAATTTCTTTAGAAATGAGTGGATTTTTTTTTACTGAACTTCTTCTTTTGCAGGATTGTGCCAGTCAAATCCTGGAGGATTCCCTTCTGTATACGACTGCTTTTAGAGGTTTTTTTATTATTATTTTAATCTATGTAGAGAATACAATATATATTTGTAGCATTTGATTTCATAGCTTCCTGTATGTCCTAGTGCTAATTTCCTAAGGAAACCCTTTTCCATTATTTACAAGCTCATAACGCAGCGTATTTTATCTGTGTTTGCCCTAATTAGCTTCCCAAAAAGAAAAGCGGAGGGGGAAAAAAAAGAAAACACACATTACTGTGTGGATTCTTGCACATCCTAGGAAGTTGGCAGTTTCATTTCTAATTCAGGTGCAGGGGGAAGATAAAATCTGGGTGTCTGGAATAAAACACATTTCTAATGGGATGGAACGACAATCCCTTATTACCTCCCACCATTTTTCTCATAGTTTTGCTCCAAGTACAGCAAATCCCTGTGCTATATTTTTTCATAATGTATAGCTTGCTATTACCTCTCAAGAACAATTTTTATAGAGAGGGTGCCCTGTTCAATAGATCTGTAGTGTCTCCAAGGGGGAATTCACACAGGGTTTTATTTATGGTTACACTCAACTTGTACCATGTTGCCAAGCTTCCCCTTTTGGATTTGTCAAAAAATATCCCTTTCTGCACCAACGCCTCCCCATCGCATAGGTCTTAAGATATAAAGGAAATAATTATTTTGCCCTTTTCAGGACCCTTATGGCACTCGTCTGATATAACATCAAAAGAATAATAATAATTAAAAGAACAAAGCGGGATGTTTGAATATCAGGGAATGAATATTCCAAAACACAGGTTTTGCTCTGAAACACGGATTATTGAGACTCTCCGGGAAGAGACGACGGCGGCCGACTGCCTGTTTTCAGGCTCATACATGGAGCATTTATCTCCCTCCAAAGGTTGCCAGGATCATCTTCGCCGATACCAGAGCACAAACAAATTAACTCCACCGCACCCCTCAAATAGCCTTCAATTGACACTCAAATTTTAGCCCTTTCCACACAGAGCCCCATATTCTCTCTCAAATTATTTATAATGAAAAAAATCAGCAGTTCTTAAAATCAAAAAGAAAAAAACCCCTTATCATTAAATGAAATAAATCCCACCTTGTGATGACCTTTCCTCTCGCAGTAACTTCCCTATGGGTGAGGGTGTCTGCAGGTCCCAGCTCGGGTCCTGCCTCTCGCCCGGCCCTTGGCAGAGGTCTGCAATTAAACCCACTCGTTATAAAGCACACCTGGGAGGGGGACACGGCTTGGAGCGTCCCGGCCACCTCCTCTGCCCCCCAGCAAAGGTTCAAGGGTGCTGCTACAGGTATTCCTGAAGGAACAGCCAAGTCTTCCCGTCCTAAACTGCTTAGGACGRCAGAGCGACGCGGGAGCTCGGATCTGAAAATTACAAGCCATACTTGTAGGGGGAAAAACAACAAAAAAAGTCATTTAAGGGTTTAGCAATGTTTTTGTTTGGAGCTTGCAGGAATAAGAGCAAAACCAGGAGCCTTCCCTTTGAATCCTTATTAAAAAAAAAAAGATGACAAAAACACCCTGCAAATTTTGCTGTAATTTTCTCACAAGAGTATATTAAAAATGCTTCATTTCCCACTGGAAAAAGTATCTGATTTTCCAGAAAAAAAAATTAGTATTTCTACTTTTTACAGCCAAAATTCTACAGTTTGTGAAAAGATCAGTGTCCCAAATGACAAAAGTTCAGAGGAAAACGGAAAATATCCTTCTGACAGTGATGACATTTCATATTCAAGTCCCCATGTTCAGTTATTGTGAAATAGCTGTAGATTGCCTTTTCCATTATAATAATTTCCACAACATTTTCTGTCTACTGAGGATGACTGTGGACCTTAAGATCCAGCCCAGCTCCCGTCGAAGTCCCCCCGGTATGCAGCGTCTCCTCCCCACCCGGAGTTCGCTTCCAACGTGGACATCAGAAAATAACACTCCTAACAAAATCCTGCCTGCAACTTGCACACGGGCTGGACTAGACCTACAGACGCAGCCCAACTGCCAGCTACAGCAGACAACGGCATCGAAGGAAAATTTAACAATTTTAGCAATAAAAGCTGTCCTCATCCCTGCTTCCCTGACCACGGAGTGGAGCCTGCAATGGCGAAAGCGGCCCGCGGGGATGGAGCCCTTATAGACTACAGAGAGCCCGAGGCTGAAGTCTGTTCTCAGAGCATCCCCTGGTCCTGCGGGGAGAACAAGCCAGGTTTAACGAGAGCGGTTTTTTCACGAAGGGTATCTACGTGCTAGAAACTTAGAGGGAGACCAAACTCATTTCACGTAGGGCACAAGAGTCACCATGGGAACTTTGAGCAAGGACATTTAAATGGAAAAGTATTGACAGGTCATGGAAACATCCAGGAGAAAACTATTTTTGGAAGGCTAAAATAAGTAAGATTTAAAAAAAATAGTTGGAGATGGTTCATTTAAAAGGAGAAATGTAAACGTTTCTCTGCAAAGAAACCATCAGTTCATTTGAGGATAGTTACCCAGGACCAGCCGCTGAAGCTACAGGCAGCGAGAGAGCGCTCTCCCCTCCCAAAAAACAAGGTCCCCGGAACGTTTCACCAAAACCTGGGAGTTTTCAGGCCCCGGGGTGAGGACCGCGCCGTGCCCCCGCGCTCAGCCCGGCCTCCCCAGCGCCCGGGGGACCCCGGTGCTCGCGGGGCAGAGGTGCTGGAGGACGACAACCCACACGAAACAGCCTCCTGCGTGCGCTCTCCTATCCAATCTCCATCCTCCACACGGAGGTCCTGCCTGGACCGTTCGCGTCCCTGATGGCTGTCGTTAATAACAGCCCTCCAAGAGCCCGGATAGACCTGCTCCCCTTTCGTTAAACCATTGATGCTGTTACAGTTGCTAGAGCCAGATGCTCCGACCCAGCAGTTCTGCAAACGCAGGTCTGAGCTCTGAGATCCCGCTGGAGCTGCACTTCCAGGCCGGGGCGCGCGGAGCATCCCCGCTCCGCTTGAACTGATCCTGCCGAGCAAGACCGACCATCTGCGGAGGGCACGCTGACGCCGRGGCAGCAAACGGGGGTCTCTGCTTGCAGGAAATGGAAATACTTTAAGGAAGTAGCGACGCTATTTTTAGAGAGGACRCAATCCTGCGTAAAAGGGGAAATCCAAGAAAGTTTAAAAATCCTTGCAAACAGAACCGGTGAGGCGGGCAGCCGCCGCGGGCGGGCAGAGCCGCACGGGCACGCGTAAAGCCAGACTTTGGTTTTCACAGTTCAGCCTCTGAGAGCATCCACTTCGCGGCCTCCCCCGAGGTCTCGGCAAAGGGCCTGGGGGAGAGCAGCGGGGCCCCGGCGTGCCCCCAGGGTATCCGCGCGCTCCCGCGTGCCGGCTGTGCCGGGGACGCCCGCCCTGTGCGCCCGAGCCCAAACCTCGCTTCGAAGCGCGTCGCAGAGGAAGGTGCCCCCAGCTTTGGTGGGCACGGAAAGAGGACAAATGGCCTAAAGCAGCAAGACGGGACATCACAAGACGGCTTTGCAGCGCGGGGACGTCGTCCTTCTCCTCTTAAGGCAGGCTGGAATAATACTAGTCTGAAAACACACGCACGCGCGGGGAGAAGGCGCTCGCTGAAGTCACACCCTGTTCGGTCATTACGGTAACAAATGTGCTCCGCGCTAATTATCCAGAGGGGAGAATTCCACGTCTCCTCATCCTGCTCKCTCCTAATTAATTAATAGTTTAAATGTCATCATGATGGGAAGTGCTCATCAGAAGCCGAATCTGCTGCCATGATTTACAGCTCTGCCTCCGAAGGCTCTGAAGCAGCGGCACCCCGGGGTTAAATTTAATTCAAAAACGTAAGGCTCTCGTTGTGCTCCTAACCGGTTTTTTGCACCGAAACTCCCCCATTGAGTGAACGGTGTGAAGGGAAGATGCGGGTGAGCACTTTCTTCCCCTGGATTTTTTTTTTTCATCATTAAGTCGGAAACTGAAAGATTAAATTAAAATTAGTCGTTTGTCAACTTGTTACAGATTTGTTGCAGATGGCAATTGAGGGACGAGCCCGCTGCGCCGTCGAGCAAAGCTGATCTAAAGAGGCCCCTTGTACTTAGCGAGCGCCTGTGGCAGAGCCTCTAATCCCGGCGGGAAAGGGAGCCCAGCGCCCGCGTYGGAGAACGCCGAGGGAAACGATGCCGCCTGCTCGGGAGCAGCGACGCGCTCCGTCCCCAGACAGCGTCCCCCGTGCAGGCAGCGCTCAGCCGATTCGCCAGCGCAGCTCTTCTCTCCCAGCAATGCCGGGCTGCAATAGCTAAAATTGCACTTAACGTAGCCTCTCCGGTCGCAAGAGGTGTGCACGGTGCAGCGTACGGAGCGACGAGCCGTTCGGGCACCCCGATAGCAAGAGTCGGACCAGAACTGCACACGGCTACGCACACCGACTGCACCAGCTCTCCTGAAACGCGAGTAGCTCGTCAGAAGTACGTGTGTCCTAGCGTGACCCAGCCTTCGAGGCTCGCCGGCTCTCACCGGAGGAGACATTCACCCCACTACAGGACGGCAGGCCAGAACGGATGAAATGGGTCGACTCTGCCATTAACCATATGAGCAGTCAAGACGAGCAGTTATCCATCGCTGCCTGACTTTCCTGGGGAGACAACTTTGGAGAGAGAACTCCCGTTCCTACCGACGGATGCAGAGTAAACACCCACGCACCGCTCCAGAACGCAAACGGAAACCAGACCCAGACCCATTAACGCAGACACCTACCAAAGGGGCTGAATGGCAATTTATATCATCGCTGCTCGTGTGTTCGCTCTGCTGTAATACCCGGAAGGCTCGGTCACGCTCAGCTCTCATAGTGCTAGGTGCTGTACAAAACTGTCCAGCACTGCTCCCCGCTCCACAGAGCCTGCAGGTGCTGCATGGTTTGCAACCACTGGAACTGTCTTTTTTGGGGAATAAACTACACTCAGAGCCTTCAGGGAAAGTCCGCAGAACAAGCTGCAAAGTAAAGGTAACACCCAGAATGCCCAGGAATAATTAATACCTTCACCACTCTATAGATTTTTTTAAAACTAATTTAACTGAAGTCTAGCATTGTGCTTTTCAGGTTTCAGTGAAAAATTCTGTCCACCTCATGCCAAATTAAACCCTGAATATATTTTCATCGAGTGTAATGTGTCTAATGGCATAATAGTCTTACATGAACTCACTTGCCTGTGGAAAACGTTCTTCAGAAAGACCTCAACTACCAGGATTCAAACCCTGTGATTTTGTTTCTAATCATCACTTATATTTTTTCCTGCAGGCATGGTTCTCCTGACACCCCAGTTCAGAGGGAATAACTCCCAGGTTTTCCCATAGTGATACTGTCAAGATTTCCTGAAGACACCTCCATTTTTGGGGCTAAAAATCTTATGCATTCTGAGAAAATTTATACAGTAATCTAGATTTCCAAGCCCACCCTTGAATGTGATTTTCAGAAGTCCACTGCTGTATAGGTATTCAAGYRAGTCCTTGATTTTCAAAAAATGCTCAGCACCTGAGCACTCCCRTTATGTCACCCAGCCAGGTCTTCCGGAGAAGTTAGCCCCCAAAGTCCTGCACAGCTCATTCCCCGTCTACCTCCAAGCTGAAGTTCAAATTTTCTGCTACTCCCAGTCATGACGGGCCGCGAATTCTTCTTGACATGGGATTCTGGCGTGCTCCAGTCTCTCCATCAGYGTAAGAGGATTCAACACGATGGCAGTGAACCACCCCTGACTTTYAACTTCAGCTACCAGCCACATGTCCTTCACCCATTGATTAATGTCTCACCAACCCRCCTTCCTTCTCCAAAGTACTGACACCCTTTCCTTCGTCTCTCCCAGCCTTCCTGCACGCACATGTATACRCACAAGTAGACATGCACACGTTTCAAATTGGTGAGTTAAAAAAGGGAAATTATGGATCTTTATTTGCCAACTTTGCCCATTTGCTCCCTTCCCCCACTTTCCATAAAACAACTCTTTTATTCCCAAGTAAGGAGGAATGGGGGGTGGGAGCTTGTTATTTTTCTATTTCAGATAAAAGGTTGGCAAAAGAAGAACCCGATTCATGTCATTGTATTTCCTTATTGTCTGCATTAACCTTCCCCATGGTTACTTGTTCTTTGTAATGTTACACTTGTCTTGCTGCAACACATGAATACCCGAGCCAATTTTGTCATGCAAATGAATTCAGTTGGATTGTAAATTGTGTGAAGGAGCATTAGTTTATCAGGAACCCGCCTGCATGCTGCACCCAACTGATTTCTCCTATTCACACCAAGAGTGCAGTGTTTTCTAGTTGATCCTGAATGTCCATTCGAAAGCAGTGGTTTTCATTATTATTATTATTATTATTTGTAAGGACTTTTATATTTGCATTTATTTATTTATTCAGTCACTCACAAAAGTGTATGCCTTTTCTAAGGCCTGATTAATATAATCAAAAMCCACTTCTATGCCATCAAAAATGAAATATTACTGCAGCCCATGTTTGTATTTATTGTAAGCCTAAATGGAAGGCTTGTACCTGTGTTGGTAAGAAGCAGATATTATAATCTGGGAGCCGTCAGGTAGATATCATTGTTGGCATTTCACACTCTAAAACGAAAATATTTCTACTGAGGTTGATACCTGTACTTAAAGTGACATTTCTTCAGCCTACCCTGGGGTTATCACCAATCTAGAAAACCCACTCAGGACAGATGAGAGACAAACACTGTTTCTGCAAAGAAACTTGATCCTCTCCCGCTGCCAATCACGCCAAGAAAGGCACTGCAAGGAAATTCCTGAACTTCCCTTAGCTTCCATCCGAGCATCCGAATTCTCGTCTAATTGCACGTGCGCCTCCACCAGATATATCTGCATAATGGAGGAGAACACAGCCCTGGTCCCACCGACCCCCCGCTCAGTAGCTACATCTCCCCAAAGTGACAGACGGACAAAAACCAAGACTGTCCCTTCCGGCATYATGCAAGGCCCTGGGAAGGTGGTGGGTGCTCTCTACACCTCGGAGGGCAGATGGGCTCCCACACCGCTGTTGTTTTACAGCTTTGATGTAGAATTTCTGGGGGYGAGGTTCAGCTGAAAACAGTGAAAATGCTCAACGTCGCCTACATTTCAACCCCAAATTTGTCAGAAGGAGCTTGAAGAATGCTGTGCTGTTGAACTGGAACCCAAATCCACGATCTAATTTCAGTACTGATGATGCGGTTGAAACTGGGATTGTAGACCAGATATCAACAACTCACTCTTTGGTCTGCCTTGATTTGTAGTGAGACACAAAATTATCGATAAGTTGGTGGCAACAGCAGAACAACCTCCAAATCAAGTGCAACAGCCTTATTGCTCCTCTTATCTCCCTGTCGACCAGGCACTATTTCATTGGGCAGTTTCAGAAATGAAACCAGAATTCACATTTCCTACAATTTTCTTCCAGAATTATAAATGGAGTCCACATGCTGCTAATCATCTGCTTGATCACAGCTGATCACACAATAAATAGGAGGGCTGCAACACTCCTCGCCCTCCAGACGCAGCTAAAGAAACGGCACTGGTGTTCCTCCTTTCCTCCCAGCGTGAGACCCACTTTGTCAGTAATGTATAGACCAACCTCGACACACCTGAAGCGACAGCACGAACATCTCTGCTTTGGTGCTTCAGCAGGGATGTCCGCAGGGACTGCAGAGCTGCGGGGAAGTCGGGAACACCAGGAGCGACTCCAAGACAGGGCAGCAAGATGCTGCTCTGTCCTGCAGTGCAACGACCGCTCCATTTCCAGGGTTTATCCCGATGAGCAGCCATCACAGCAACCACTCCTCCTGTCCACAAAACTAYTTGTCCTACTTTAATGAAGGAAGATCCAACCTTACAAATGCCGTGAGAGCACTGAGCGGGCTCTGGCCCACATGTGGAGGCCAGTCCTTTGTGTCACAGTGGGAGAGACGAGAATCAAGGACAACTGCATCCTTTTGGGCACGGCAGTGGCAAATCTAAAATGAAAGGGCTGGGGAGACTACTGGTTTTTGATCCCAGGGGACCGTCCCATCTAATCAGCCTGGAAATACAATGGAAGATCAGCGGGTAGACCCTTACCCCGCGTGTGCCATATGGACAGCAGATTAGGAGCCTCCAGGGCTGCTAATCCAGCACAATCGTTAAAAAGGCACTTGGTTTAGTTATTAAAGCAGGGCATTGGGAACCGGGCCTCTGGCAAAGCTAGGCAGCGCAACCGAATCTGCACAGTTTCACCCAGTTTCYGCGCCTCAGTTTCTCCAACTGTAAAATAATTCTCTGCCTCAGGGGACACTGGAAATTAATTCCACTTTAGAAAGTACTTGTGAAAGTTCCAGATAATCAGTGCACAGGTGTACAAAGCACTTTTTACAAGCTTGCCTTGTAAAAACAATTTAAGGAGTGTGCTTTATCTGCTGCAGACCTAGCTTGAATTTGAAGACACTTCTTCCCCCATCATGGCACTGAAGATAAAGCGATCAAACTATAGGCAACTAAGGATGAAAAGGGAAAAGAACAACACCTAGAAAAAGCAACAGAAAGGATACTTTCATCATTTTGCTGAACAGCAATCTGGAAAGAAAATAGGCAGGGGAAGCAAACAATGCAACTGCACCGATGAAAGACAGCACCTTTCTCAACGGCATTCAAACTCATGCTCGTCTGTCCTACCACCTCCTAGGCTGCTCCAACTACAGTGTCCCAGGATGACCCTCCAGTATAATTAGTTTAGGACTAAGAAAAAAATTACTACAAAATATCCATTGGCAGGATCAAAATTGCAGAAACCCTGGCCTTTGATTTGTAGATACCAAGTAGCTTGAATGTCCCAGGCTGTGAACTCACACCTTGAGAGACATCGTTAAAACCTAGTTGCTGGGATGGAGAGAAAGTGCTGGCCAGGGTGTTTTTTCCAAAACAGAACTTGAAACTGAAGGAAAAATTATKTTTTTCCACCAGAGGTTGGAGGTGAGGATGCGTCTCCTCCCTGACCTCCATGAGGGGTTATTCAGCAGGGGACAACTGGGCTTTTTGCTCGGTATAAAGCAGCAGAGCTTTCCGCCGAGCCCCTCCGCAGGGCTGCGAGTTGCGCGCTCCCTCCCGGAGCAGCCGACCTGCAGACAGATGTGTGCAGTGGTGCAATCGATAGGAAGCCGGTGCTGGTCACTCCACAGTAAGCTCTCGCTGTATTTATTGTCAGTCTTTGGAGTAAATAGGTCTTAAGCTTGTGGCATGTCATTATAACTTTTTCGAAATAATGATGCTGCCTTTAGTTTTTTTTCTATAATTTATGCCCAATGTACTAGCGCCAGTCACTCAATACTGTAGAGTCTGCAGAGGTGGAGATAGCCCTTAATGAGAAGAGGTTTTGCCTTTATCTCCTTTATACTTCAACCATTATCTTCCTCCAGTCTATAACCATGCGGTTACCACTGACAATAATGCTCAGAGGCAACAAATGCTGATGAGTTTTCTATGCAGTCTTCACAATAAGTCTATCAAAACAACCTCGAAAAATTATGAACCCTAGTGACAGACAAATAGAACCAGCTTCAGCACGAATTTACAGCCCAAATGCAACGTTCCTTTTAATTCTTCAGGCTTTTCTTATCTCTGCTGTTCCTCTTCTGGCTAGGAGATAACAGTAATTCTTCTGTATGCTATTTTTTTTTCCAACTGAGTAAGATGTTCCTCGTGTCTTTCTGCTTGCTAAAGATAAAGGGTTAAAGACCAACTTGTGTTGGTCGCTTTGTGTTGGGGAAAAAAAAAGTAATCAGTATTCAAGAGATTGTTATCAGAGGTAAAGCGCAGAGAACAGTAATTTTGCCTGCTTCAGTTAGGGTTTTTTTTTTTCCCCCTTTTTTTTTTTTTTTTTTATGAATGCACATAATGCCTGGAGTGTTGGGGCCAGATAAAAGAATTAGTGGCAGCGCAGGGGGACGGAAGCACAAAGTACACCGGAGAATTAGAATGTCTATCTTTGTCTCTCCCAGCTCATCCAGGCAGCCAGGGCTCCGCGCTCATAAACAATTTAATCTTTTTGCTACAGTTAAAATACAAAGGCAGCAAAACCTCCTTCTTTCCAAACGAGGGTGGGGGGACGCTATGGTGGGGCTGGGGGGAAAGGAGAGAAAAGGAGATGGCAATTGTGGAAGGGGAAAAAAAAATCAAGAAGGGCTGACACAAACTTTTCTCCCTCGGTTTAACCTCTCACCTTCCACCATCAGCATAATTTTCCAGCCAGAAATTCAGGAGGATGTTTTATCTCGCCAGCCGGCCCCACCTCCCAGCTCTTCCCATGCATTTTCCCCATTCTCACTCCTCTCCACCTCCCCCAGCCCAATCTCAGCAGCTTCCCTGTTGTTGGTCTCCACGAATTCCTCCGGCTCACAGGTTAAAAAGCTAAACAGATTAACCCATGTAGAGAGAGGAAAAAAAGACGCAAGGTTTCTTTCCTCCACCCTGCAGGAACAGGGATTCAGGCTCTGCAACAACAGTGCGACACGGATGCATCGCGCTCGCCGCCGCAGAGGCGAGTCAAGAGGTCCCTAACCCGGGAGGAAGGGGGATCCAGCGGCACAGCTGGCCACATGTTTCTGCCCCCCACGAGAGGGACGCAGAGGACCCTCTCCGGCACCAGGGATGGCACTCAGGGCCAGCAGCAAGGGCTGCAGGATGTGACCTTGTCTAGGCTGTCCCTGCCTGCGGTGGCTTTGGAAGTCACGTCCACTCAGTGAGTGTTTTCATGGATTTTGGATATCCCAGCCAGAGGCAGAAGGCAGTCCACGTGCCTCAGGTGAAGGAAATGAATTTAAGCATGTGCTTAACACCGCGCTAGAGGGAGATGTACCTAAATAGCTCTAAGAGCTTTCCTGAGTCAAGGTTTAAGCTCTGGAGACCAAATCGAGATGGACAAGCCAGCCCATGCAGASTCCATTGGTGACTCCTGCAATGCAACTACTGCCACAAGCACAACTAAACAAACTAACCCAAAAAGCAAGGGCTGCTTTTACAAAGCTGAGGGAAAGAGGTAAATAACAGAGAGGCAACTCCAGATTTCCCCGAAGACTATTTACGCAGCATCTCTACGCACCTCTACTCTCCCCCTCCCAAAGACACAGGAGAAGGTCTCTGGGGACTCAATAGTCACTCTTCTCCATTGCTAAAGCGGTCATGGCTCTGGGGCAAATCAGAGAGGTGTGAAAACTTAGTATTTGCCAGGATTAAGAAATGAACTAAACAATCCCGGGCTTGATAGTCCAACCCTTCCTCACGTGGCAAATCCTTATGTAAAGACCCCATTCTTGTCTATTGGCCCCTAACCAATCTGCATGTCACCCATCAATATCACTCATACATGAGTGACATTTACAGGATAATAACCCAAATGCTTAAAAAACAGCCAGGGAAAGCATAAGTGTGTAATGGTACCCGGGATAAAAATAGCATGGAGACAGCTTGCTCTTTCTGACCACTTGAATGACATTTTCTCTGCACGCTCTAACACCAGCCTCCATCATATAATGCTCCCTGTAGCGGCCTCAATCCTATCTATTGCATCTGCTGCCTTTGAGACTGCAGTGCAGAAATCAGAGACTAGTTTCAGTTTAATTTTTGTGTTTGGGTAAAGGTAGACCCTGCATGCGCACAAATGAAAAATCAGAACAAAACAGCTGAAACATAAAACCTTGCAAGGGAGAAATATTATTTCTGCCTTTAGAATGAGCAATTGCAAAGCTGCACTGTCCTATCTCCATCCAGGAATTTCCAAGTGCGTTAGAAACACTGTTTGAAATAGCCCCATCCAGTCCGAGGAGGAGGAGGGGATGCTGCCTAWTTGTAAGTTTGCAAGCAGAGGAAAGAACATTTCAGTTAAAAACATTAGATTTCAGCACCGAGAACCTGTTACCCAACCATGACATGACATGAACAGCTGCATTAGATTGACTGTTGTCCCCTATATAATGCTATAGGTTGATTTTGAACTATACCACCAAGGAAGTCAAGAGCAGGGATGAGGACACAGCGCTCAGGATCCCTACTGAGACTCAAGTCAAGGCTGCTATTTAAAGCAGGGACACRTATGATGCAGATGACACACACACCTGCAGTACCCGGCCCTGCTGCCTGGCTCCCCGGGGCATCTGGGGAAAGCACAGCCCTGCAGCAATGAGCAGTCATCCAGCATGGACGTGGGACGGGTGTGCTGGCCTCCTCCCAGAATTAGCCACAGCCAGGAGCCAGAAAGCCCTCACGGCTGACTAATACAGGAAAAAGGTGCTGAAAATCAAGCCAGAGGTGCATCAGGAAAGCAGGTGAAGCACATGGTCACATGCACGGTTCTGTGCTTGTCACTTCCACGAACGTTAATTCAAATACTTTTTTTTTTTTTTTTATTAAATGGAAAGGGGAAAACAGTTAAATGATGTTAATATTTTTTAAATTATGGGACAAGGAGATCCCGTTTAYGAGTCAAAGGCCGCTCTCACACAAGGTTTTGTTATAGAAAGGAGTACAGAAGTTAATGAACCTAGAATAACCTTTAATTTTCAGTGTCCCCTCACTGTCTATTCACTCAGCATTCACTGCAGTGGCATTGCTCCTAATGAATGACTTGGTATTCATGCAGCTCGCTCAGCATTACTTATGTGTCTGATCTCTCCTAATGGAAAAGCTGATTGTCACTGGGAAGTTATGAGGAAATATTAAAAAGATCTGATCCACACTGAAAGTTTCTTTGCTGTAAATGAAACTGCCAGATGACGAATACAAATAAATTTGGGGAGCTCATTTGCACTGAAGTTTAGTGCCATTATAATTTATTTCTTCACTAGGAAGCATCTGATCTCCAACTCAAATGGAACCAAAATTGTTATAAAAAGAGGAATCGCCCTACTTTCTATATCCCTCCACCAGCAATCAKGGCCGCGGCCGCTCTAAGCCACATGTTTACATCACAGCTAATTGTTTTATATCCACACTGATGTAAAGATCCTTCATGAAGCCAAGAGATTTTTTTCTTATTTTTAAATATTCGCTATGCTGTGCTATGTATTTATGGAGAAACCRTGTTGTGCATCCGTCTCTTCCCCTCCCCTCCTGGCAACCCTTCCCCAGCCGTCCACCACCCAGGCCCCRCGGCGGCTGCTGCGCGAGGCCGGCCAGTGTCACGTCCCTGCCCATACCCCACGCCGTGGTCCTGCAGCTCATCACCCAGCTGCGAATCCACCTCTCTGGCTCCCAAAGCCCCGCAGCAGTCAGAGATGCTGAGACTTAAGGGTAGCTGCTGGCCTGRTTAAAGCATAGGCCTTCACCTGCAAAGCTCCCAATTATAGCTAGAAATTCCTTCCAGACTTTCAGTCCCCAGAACTCAGACAGTCTCCAGCAAGCCCCCATGCAGAAGGCCTAACCATGCCCGCAGACAGCAGGCGATGGGCAGCTCTCCAGGAGTCCCAGTCCTCCAAAGCGGCTCACACAACTTTCCGCCTTTGAAGCACGCCAAGGGCAAGGCCCAATCTCCACTCGACTGATACAAAGCTGCAGGGATTAGGGTCCATCAAACACCCCAGAGTTACCACATTAGCATCTTCTCGAGCGGTACAGACAAGGCTAAACACTTGGCTTTCTTAGACACTCACTCATGTCAAAGCTTTTTTTGGAGGCATTCTACTGAATTTAACGGAATAGCACCAAGTTGCCCAGTTCGCAGTGATGATTTTCCTTTGGATTTTCTCGTGTCCCCAACAGGAACACCAAGACCTGCTCTTACAGGATCTTCTGTAGCACATGGCACCAGWCTCCTTCGAAAAAACTTCTTTAGCTCTCCCCATGTGGCTCCTCCCGTCAAGGACTCAGAGTCCTCTACACATCCACCACCCTATTTCTACTACCCCACGGCAGTTTAAAAAGGCACCGAGATCCCCCGACTATCCAAGGCAAGAGRAGGCATTAAGAAAAAAAGGAGACGCACAGACGCATGGTGCTCCTGCTTTCTGCTTCCATTGGAGTAGCTGGAAAGAGGCTTCCTGGACTCGTTTCCAGCCTGCACACGCTTGGCACGGCCAACACAAAGCTGGCAAGCAACGAGGGGCCTGGCACGAGGAATAGTTTTCACTGATAATGCAGGAAGAACAAAATAATTCACAATTTCCATCCAGAGAAGACCTAGGTAAACCAAGCTGCATAAACCCCTCCGAAATCTGTGCGTCTGATTTGTGTATTTGAGCAGGCTTTGGCACTAAGTCTGAGTTGATTGGGAAGCTCAGCGGCGAGGTGCCGCAGCCGCGTCCCGGCAGGAGCTGCGCTCCGGCCCGCTCCCCTCTTCCCGCTCCCCTTGCAAAATTCCCCTGGAAGTAGCACATTTCTCCTCTTTTTGTGAGCGCTTTGCAGCAGCCTTTCTTCGGGATAATAACGCTAATGAAAAATGCATGCGAATGAGTAGTCCTAGCAAAACAAATTTCCTTCCCAGAAAAGCCCGGAGTTAATACCGTGCGCAGAGTCCTCACCAACGCTCTTCCCCCCCAGTCGCTTTCCCTGCGGGACATTTGCACAGACAGGGCATTTTGCACCAGTGCTCAGAGAAGAATTCTGAAAAAGCAATTTTTTTAGTTCACAGAATAGCCAGTATTGGTAACGCTGCCCTCCCAAACGGGGCTTCTTGCCGGGGTTATTCAGAAACGCACTCATCTGGGCAAGCTGGGAGCGGGTTTGCTTACCAAGTTTCCACAAACAGGTTTAAATTAATCCAATAAACCCAGCCTCAGTCAATCATTTGCCCAGACCCCACTGAAGCCACAAGGTACAGCTGAAGGCCCGCGGCCGCGAGCTCTTCCCGCCGGAGGTGCCGACGGGCTCTGAGGAGAAGAGCCGGGCGGACCCGCGAGCGGCTCTCGGCAGTGTCAGCCCAGCCCGGCCCGGCCCGCGCCGCGCTTTGTTCTCGGCAGCCAGACGGGGGGCCGGGGCCGGCCCGGCACCGTGACACACGTCACCGCTCTACTCACTCCAGCGTGAAAAACGCCACCCTCCTCGGGGGGTTTCTCCCTCTCCCCCACGCACAGCTGTTAACGAGACAGTTTGCCGGAGCCAGACGCCGGCGGCAGGCAGGGCCCCGCGGGCGGGAGCGGGCAGACGGGGCAAGGGAGCGCTTTTGGCGCAAACATGTGGCACGTTGGCGTGCCAAAAACGTGGTTGGTGGCCTCTATTTGTTTTTCAAAGCGCTTGTCAGGTTCGTTTACACACGCCAGCGCCCGCGGGCGCTCGGAAACGCGTCCTTTGTCTCCCCTTCCCCGCGGCCGCCCGGCCCGAGGCCAAAAGCGCCGCCAGAGCCGCGGAAAGCCAAACGCGGCCTCGGGGTTCGCCGCGCAATTCGGCGTCTGAGCGAAACCCAGCAGGAAAGGTCGCCGCAGAGCTGAGCGAGATCCTCAAAATTGCCCTTCTCAGAGCACGGCCTCGGCCGGCCTACGAGAAACCGCAGCTGCCGTGCGGGGCGCGCCAAGGCCTTCCTCGCCCTCAGCCTCCTCTGCGCTCCGGCCTGCGCCGCAGGACCACAGAGGGGCTGGCCAAGGTCTCGCACATGCCTGAAGACCTATTTTGAGGATTAGACAGTTTTTTCTCAATCTGTGCACAATTTAGATTCTCGGTGGAGGAGAGAAAAAAATTATAAAAAAACTTTGGGGCCTGTTCTGAGCTGCTTCCCGAGTGTCACGGGGAGGCTGGCACTGGAATTGCGATCACCTGTCGAAATTGCTACCGGGGGATACGTGGCTTTTAACCAGCCCTGAAACGCTACTTGAGTGAAGTGGCACAGAATTGAACCAAAAGGGTTTTACCTCCCCAATGTTAAGTGCATATTGAAGATTTAAGTAGCAATTAAGGTTGCTGTAGAAGATGGCAAAACAGCATGTTTATTTTCCAAAGATAAGAAAAAAAGAAAGAGGAAAAAAGGGGAAAAAAACAGCAATTAGGAGAATAGACTGGGGGGAAAATATTAAATGGATGTTTCTGCACAAAAAACCCAGGCTGACAACATTTCTGCTTTGTAAGGGGGAAATTACTGTAACGCGCTGTTTACATAGCAGAAATCAGGGGAAATTATGCTGTCACACTGACATCTGTAGGAGAAGGACAATTTTAAAATTACACTGTTCAACACCTTTAATGATTTGTAACACAAGAGGTGTGGCTACTCCTATTAAATGTGTTGCCAAATCAATAAAAGGCATAATTGGAGTTGTTAGAGCAAATTATAGCACCACCGTTATGTTGCAATACAATGTTCCCTTGTAAACTGCTATTACGGGTAAAGCTGTATTTCTCTCTTATTTGGCTGTTTTGTAATGAGTTGGCATTTTGCTCCATAATAGTTCCACTTTCTTTTATGGAGCTTTCACTTTTACTTTCCTCTTTTGTGCAGCCTATAATTTCCCTTCCCTTCCCTACCTCTCTGCCTGTTGACAACTGGTCTATACACCTTTGAAAACAGCCCTGAGGTTATAAACTATATTATTTAACATTATTTGTAATCTTTTTCAATTGGAAGTCAAGGGGGGAGGCACAACATTCACACATTTCGAATCCAAGATGTCTTTAGGCTGGGCCTTCGCCTTCCCCGGGGGCAAGGGAGCGACAGCGGCTGGGAGAGGTGGAAAGAGGCTGCACAAACTCTTCAAGGGACTTGCGACTGGCATTTCAAATGCAGGATTTGGGCTTATCTATCTAGAGCACAAGGAGTGGCCGTTAAAGTGCTGCCGAGGCCACGTATTAGTTGTAAATCACAAAATACGCCCCATGTGCTGAAGTTACCGAGGCCTCATTTACCACCCTGGATCACGGCAGCCCGGAAAAGGGGTCACTGCTTTCTTCCTAGGAACTAGGGGCTGGCTATTTGCCTCTCCAGCGAGAAGCAAGGCCAACAAGTGCCGGCTCGCAGATACGCCATTCACCCCGTGCCACATCTGCTGGGCTGCAGAGCCGAGGCGCGAAGCTCTGCCTTGGTCCCTGGGTGCTCGTGGGCTCCCTCTCACCTACCCAGTGCAAAGGAATTTGAGAGATTTACCATTGGAAATCCAAGGAAAGCATCTCTGCAGTTCACAAGCAAAAAAAAGGGAGAGAGAGAGAGAAAGGAGACTATTACAGGCTTAACCTAACATGGCACAAACCTTACCCCGTTTAAAATTAAATCCTAGGCATTGCGGTACTTTGGACACCTGCAGCTGTAGACCCATTGAAAAGTGCTGCCCAGTGGCTGCTACCGCCCGGGGCGTGGGAAGGAGCCAAGCCGTGTGCCTCTTCTCAAAGAGGACAGGTAAATAGCTGGTACTCAGCCGCCTTTGCAGGAACGTGTCTTCCTCTGCCACCAAAACAATGCACAAACTGCATTAGCCTAATGCACACAAGCACACTGGGTCATGGGACAGGCACGAAGCTTTGGGCAGGCAAATCTCTCCAAAGGTCCCAGATTTTTAGAGGGAAATTCTTTTTAAAAGCGAGGAATAATTTTAAAATACACCCTTGCAAGCACCGGGCTGCAGCGTTTCGTTTCCCCGGCACGCGGAAGGAGTGAGCCCGGCGGCAGCGGATTTCCGAGGCGGACACAGCGTGACAGATATGGGGGTGGGCGCTGCTGCTATTATTATACTTATTTCTAAAGCTATTTTTAGAAACTTGGATCCGAGTCATGAAACAAACTGCAATTAAATGCAGATGACCAGCAGAAGGGGAGAGGAGGGGATTAGCGAGCTACACTGTCATGAAATTATTTGCAATCTGCAAACACAAACAGGAAAAATAATTGCATTCTTATTAAGCAATATGTAGATGTTTAGGAATTAAACATTCTCACTGAACCGGCAGGAGTGGGAAGCAAGGGCTGAATTTTGTCCTTCCTTTTCCACTCGTGTACCAGAGCGGAGAGCCTGCAGCACGCAGAAAAGATGCCCGGCACCCCCGGCGCGGTTGTCCCTCCCCGCCCCGCGGTGCCCGGCGCACGGAGGGGCACCACCACCATCACCGCCTGGGGCCAGAGCCCCGGTGGAGCCACGCGAGCCCGATCCGGGCAATGCCGTCCCTGGGGAAAACGCGGCCTGTCAGCAGGGATGCAGAAGACACACGTGTAAACGTCTCGCGCTATAACCCATACGTCCCCTCTCCTTAAGGGTATTGGAGGGAAAAAACATCACGGCTTGTGTCACCAGACCGAAGGAAGCCCGAGCACCCCCAGGACACCGTCTAGCTGGCGGCGGAGCTGAACCACGCTCCGGCCTTCGGAGGAAGAGGATGAGCGATTCCCGCCTCGGTCTGGCGGGGGGATCGGCTAGCGCRGCCCCCAGCCCGCCCGGGACGAGCGGCAGTGCTGTGCTCGCGTGGCACCCGCTAGCCGAGATGCGAGCACAAGCAGCCGCTTGCAAAAGCAGCAAAGGGAAACGTGCATTTTTGCAGCAGCTGTGGTTTTATTTCAAGTTAAAAACCTCCTCCTGGATTCATATGCAGAGAGGTGGGAGGGAGACGGCCAAAAAAAGTGAGACTCGCGCTTGCTAGCAGCGCACACGTTCGCTTCTCCGGGCTTCCCGGGCATAAGCATGCATTGCTCGTAGCCCCAGCGGAAAGCAGTTAATAAACAGGCTGTTAATGTGTCAGGAGACGGCAGCAGACAAGGCACACTGTCTTAGGCTTCCCCCCACCTCCTCATAATCCTAATTGCATCAAATCTAATCATTTTTATGGGATAAAAAGATTTCCATAGATGACAAAGGGTTACATTCCTAGCCCTGTTGATCCATCTAGTAAAATTAGATAAGAAATAGATTTCCCGGCAATGCATTAAAGGCGATGGGGGGGWAGGAGGTAAGAAGAGAAGGGGGAGATCATTTACTGCAGTTCTGTGTCTCACTCTTCGGTTCAAGAAAGAAAATGTAAATGTGATGTTCGTTTGGCCACAGGCAGCTGCTTCTATCAGCCGCTGCAAACTGCAGCAGGACAAAGGGGTAACTCCGGTAAAAGGAAAGGTTAATAGCAAAGCGGGGCGGGGGGGCCGCTCATCGGCATGTACGGCACGTCGCAGCCTCGACACTCGGTGATGGGTTCGAACTGGGAACTGACATGAGATATAGAAGTGCTCACTGAAAATAATTCAGAGTGACGGCCGCGTTGGCCTGCAAATGGAGAAGGGCTGCGTCTGCGAGCGCTCAGCGAACGTGCGGGAACGGGGTTGCCAGCCGCTCCTGATTATTTGCGGCGATAGCGGGGATTTTGCTGACCGCTCCTCCCGCCCCGGCAGAGCCCGCGAGCTGGACGCCCGGCGGAGGGGATGCTCTCGGCTGCTCGGGTTTTTGTAGGGCACATACGCCCACGCCRCAGCAGCACCCGCGAGTCCGTAACTGAGGAATAACAGCAAATACTAACAAACACAAATTTGAAAACACGCTGGGCCTCCATCTTCTAGCGCCTTCATTTTACTAACGCAAATAGCGTCACAAAGTCAAACCGCGCCACTTGCTTGCTTAAAAGGGAGAGACACTCGCGGCCTAGCATACTGCACTATATATGTATATACGATATGTGTATACAGTCACGTAGCCATACATACCCCCCACACAGGCGTACAGCTACGCTAAAGGAAGCGCCCTAAGATGCATATGCGTGTATTATACCAGAAAGGGGACCCAAATAAGAGTCCACGCCAAGACGCCCACGCGGGTACCCAGCCTCCGAGGCTGCTGTAAGAGCACAGCAGCACGACAACACAGCCGAGTCTGCAGCCTGGCAAAACGCAAACGCTGAACSGTTTCAAAAGCAGTGTATTGTGCCAATTACGATTTCAAGTGATGCTCCTCTAGGGTTTTATGTAGGTGTCTCCAGGTGCAGGGCACGCAGCTCGCCTCCCCGCAGAGGAAGGGCAYGGAGAAGCCTCTCCCAGGCGAGGTGCTGGGGTAATTCGGGGAGGGCAGCGCCAACAAGCAGCAAGTCACCCGGCCGCTCTGGCTAGCCCAACAGCTCAGTTTGTTCTCAAAAACTCCCTATGTAACTTATTCCAAGAGAACAAGATGGCCTCTCTATCGTAATGGGTTTAAATCAGGTATTAGCAAACGAGAAGTCTCAGCAGGCTTCTCGTTGGGTTTGTTTGTTTTGAAATCTGGCGAGAATACATTTGGAACAAGAAAATTAGGCTAAAAATATGCTAAAGCAAAAATAGATCCTTCATCCGCCGTTCGTCTGGATGGTTGGCACTGACCCTAAAACACGAGTTACTGGAAGAATCGGAGGCTCTAAAATTCAGTATCCTAAGGAAAAAGACAAAAAGTGAGATGATCCCCCACGACACACACATTCATAGGGCCATCAGTACCGTTCCCCCTCCAGCCTGACCCTCTTCTCTCAGCGTTAGCGGATCTTTGCTCGTGTGCCGTTGCAATAGCAGCACAAGCCAGAGCTATGGCAGCTCTTGGACCATCACCTGCACACGCCACAACACAGTGCTGCTGCAGAGAGGCAACCTGTCGTGTGGCGATGCCAAGGAAAGAGATTTTTCTCCTAACACTGAAGACTGTTTGGAGCAGGAAAGCAGCGTTAGCCTGCRAGGCAGCCCGCGGAGGGATCAGCTAAAGCGCATTCGCCTCTAGCTGCGACGCCGAGGCAGAGCCCCGGGTAACGGAGGGCTTCTCCCTTGGGCGCCTGGACAGAGCCCTCCTGCCCCGCGAGCCGAGCCAGGCCAGCCGCCCTTCCCAGCACTGGCACAGCCCGCCTGCCTCCTCCTACGAGTTAAAAGCAGTAAAACTTCATATACRGATCAGAGAGGGTGAACGCTTCAACGGCACCTAAGTTATTTGGGGGATTCAGCCCCACTAAACACCTGCCCGCTGCTGGCCCCGGGATGAAGGCAGCCGCCTCGCTACCCGCGTTGAGCACAAGGAAAGCTCCAAACACTGCACCGAGCAGCAAGCGTTTAACAGTCCAACACGAGGAGCTTTGCACCGGCACTGCTGGCTTATTTTGCTGTGCAAATAGTAAGTTCTTAACCAAACAACTTGCAAAACTGCCTTAAAAGGTGTGGAATTACTAATATTAAAGTGAAAAAAAAGTGGTGAGGAAGGAACTTTTGGGCCAACTTCAGGTTAGCTTTGCTAAGCAATGTGGCTGAGAAAGGCAGCTAGAAGTTCGAAAGGAAGAACAGCCACGTGGTCAGCACGCGGGACACTGGGTCTGCTCCCTGGGCTCTTTAGGCAAGTCACTTATTTGGGGTCTTTGCAGTGCCCTCTGCAAAATGGGAGGCACGGTGCTGGTCCTCCCGACCTGTGCCCATCCCAGCTGCYGAAACTGCACACTTTCACTCGCTGAACGCCTGCACGGTGCTGCATATCGCAGGCCACGAGGCCGGGCAGGGGTAGCACGAGCATTAGGAGAAGTCTCCTGAGAATGGGTTCTTCTGCAAGATTTCGGCAGGGCTGGAAATGGTTGTAGCCATTCGCTGCTGGTTTCCAAACTAGCAGAAATCAGAGCCAAGGTGTATGYGTGAACAGACACGTTGCAGAACCAGAGACGGAGCTGGCCCGCGGATCATGCAGCTGCTCCGGGTCGGCGCTTGCAGGTAGGCCTGGAGCCGTGGGTTGTGTTCGGGACRAGGAGAGACCAGGCAAGAGAGACGGACCACTTCGATACCCAAAATGGCTCCAGCCTCTGCAGAGCCGAATGGACGGGAACAGTTTGCRTTCAGCACTGACATCCCCCTTCGCAGGCTCTCTCTCCAAAAGGTATTTCCCCTCACCACAGTCCACGGCAGTACTTGGGGTGCAATTAATACCGCGCCTGCCAGGCTCAGCTTTCCTTCCCTCCTTTGTCACTGTAAAGCTGCCACTGCGAGGGCCCTCCTGAAATTATGTAAAGCCCTGCTGGTTAGATGAGGGCAACCTGTATTTATAACACCAGTGTTGAAACACATACTAATTCCACATAAATCTGTGGCAAGTTAATCATGCCTGCATTTTCAATCCAGTTTTATGAGGTCAGAACTGTCGGTCCGGGGCTCTTCCCGCAGCGGAGGTGTTGGCTGGCTGGCGGCTGCTTCCCAGCAGCGAGGCTGCTCCTGCCCTCGCCGCTGCGCCTGCCTCCCGCACGCCTTTCCCAGAGCTTCCAGCAGCTTTGCTCTGACTCCCTCAAACTCATCTTCGGATAAAACAGATCCAACAGAAACCAGATACGGTCTGCGCCCACCTCACGTTGGAGCTGATCTCCATCTCCACTGCACACTGCTGCTATTGCATGAGCCACCGAAAGACGAAGTTGTGAACGATTACAGGCTGGTAGAGTAACCCCGCTCTGTCCTCACCCCAAACACCTGTGTAATAGGTCTCAGACCAACTAGTGTAACCTGTACCTGGTTCAACAACTAGGGAAGATGGGGAAAAGCAGCTCCGACATTGGAGACGAGCCCCTGGAAGCAGCGACTGGAGCCACCACCAACACGGTCGGCAGCACGGCGGCACAGCTCGCGGGGGGACAGCGTTTTATACCCAGGCCTCTGTAGGAATTTCTCCAACATTTCCCAGGAGTTTTACTAATACATATTCAACACCCAAACCTCGTGTTAAAGCTGGTTAATGTATAGCCCTCTCCTGACTGCAAGGATCAGCAGAGGTTAGGTAGCAGAACATCTGGGGTCTTGTGCTGAGCTCCTACATGACCTCCAGAGAAAGTCACTGTCACGCTGCCTCAGTTTCCCTTCTCTGTACCAAGAGGATAAACATTTCCTAGCAAGGCCAACGGCACAGCACAGCCAAGATGCTAAGGCTTGGCAACAGCATAAATCTCCATTTGAAGAGCCCAAAAGAGCCACCTCAGATGGGTTTTGMCTCAGACAGATGGCAGAGAACGAGCAGAACTCGTGCCGGACGGAACCGCCGGAAGGAAACAACAATCAGCAGCAAAGGAATTGAGCAAAATCACAGCGGCGCCTACTGTCACTTCCCATTTCKGGGTCTGCATGAAATTTCCAAAGGTTTTGAGAACAAAACCATATTTTGATGTTTCAGCTGCTCTTCCCTGTGGATGCAGTTATTGAAACAGAATAAGGTCATTTTGCTACATTTATGCTTCAAGTCCATTTCAGGGTTTTAGCTCTAGCATTAGCCCACAGATTTTGAGGAAATCGTTTTGTGAAATAAATTTTAAAATTGTCCTATTTATACTAGACTTTGTAAAACACAGACTTTTATTTTGTAAAAKAAAGTTTTCCTGGAGGCCCATTAAATCTGAACAAAATCAAGGGAGGGACTAGTGGTAAYACAAAGATGCGTCTTTTCCTTTACCTTTGTCTCTTAGATGGTGACRTTATTTTGAAATAAAGCACAATCATCTCAACACATTTATTACTTGGGAAACAAAGYGGTCAGCAAAGACGACTCTAAACTATTCGCCAGGCCACACGTGGACTGCTCCGGTGGACGCAGAAGGCTGGAGCTGCCGGGCCTCGCGTTGCCTCGCTTTCTGTGCTCTGCTATTCGGCTGCCAAATGCGCTTATCAGCTAGCTAACAACCATCTGCTTAGGCCTCAGTTCTCCATCCCATTCAGCCTACCCTTCCACAAGATGAAATTAAAAATATTGACAGAAAATTTCTGCTGGAAGAGAGGAGTTGAAGCTGCTAAAGTATTTTTTGCACATTTGTGTTGAGTTTCTATACGCACCCCGTATTACCTGCCAACACATACATTCTATTTATTTTACATTTCTGAAATGTAAAATATTGAAATTAAGAAAGATGTAGTGCAGAAGGTAATTTCTGCTGCAAAAGGCAGGAGGCGGCTAGCTGGGGACACACTGGGCAGCAGGCACCGGCCCTSCCCGCGTAGCTCTGCAGCTCTCGCGGGAGCGGACCTGCCCCGACGCCAGGCCAGAACAGCCTTGGGCTGCGCCCAGGAGACCCTGGGGCCGTGCGATACTAAGCTACACGCGCAGCTAAGCTCAGAGGACTCTGGATTACCCTGCTGCCACGGGATTTTCCGCACCCTTCATTCCCACCATTGCCGCTCTCCCTCCTCCCGCGCACGCAGCGTCTGCTGCACCGCCAAACCCCTCCAAGAGGCTGCTTGCCTCAGGATTCAAGCTCTTCSGCGGCTTGGGAGGACTTAGCTACGTGGTTTTGGTTCAGAGGGAACAACCTGCGCTTGGTTGAGGAGCTGGGGCGAGGCGAGAGCAGGGGGAGGCAGGGCGCAAGGGAGCCGAGCCCCGCGGAGGGAGCCCCAAACGCCCCCCGAGGCACGTCTCTGGGTGAGTCATAACTTTTCTGACAGCAAAAATAGCAATTATTACTAAAGGCATARCCTCCCCCGCTCCTCCCAGAGTAGTTTAGAAACCGTTTATTCATTATATTTTTCATATCCGAAAAGGCAAATGAATTTCGCTGGGTTTTCTCCAGTCTTCTGTGACACTTGCTGTATTTACCAAAAATAAATAAAAATAAAAATAAAAAATAAAATAGCCAGAGCCCCATTTCTGGCCTGCACAAGCCACGCTGGGCCCCCGGGCCACTCACACCCCTTGTCTGCCCACCCGGCCAAGCCCGAGGGGTGCTGAGCACCTCCGGAGACTCGAGGCTTCGAGCAGCGAAGGCTCATGCAGGACGAGCTCAGTTGCTCAAAGACTATAGCTTAACCAAGCCCCATCCGTGTATCAACGCTGGCATTTGGTACACGGCGTTAAAATGAGGGAAATGAGAAGAACGTAACTACGCCCAGCAGGACTGGCTCCACGCGAAGCGCAGGTGACGGGAACATCACCGAAGCCCTGAGCTTTCGTGATCCAGGGATTTAGAGCGCTCATCTGCACGCACGCTCCCTTCCTCCGCACATACGTGCTTCATCCAAACACATATGCCACGCACAAAAGATACTTCTAAATCAAAGATATATAGCACTTTCTAGGATTAGACTTTTTTATTAGCTAAAATAATAAGAGAACTATATGGTTTGTGACGCCCCCCACCATAAAGCCACAYAGACCCTCCCACACAGTCGCACTACACTTTGCTATAGAAATTCTAACCAAAAGATTTAAATTCTTTCTAATTTCTTCAGCCTTCTCATCCAACTCAGATAGGGTTTTTTTGGAAGATATTTTTCCTGAGGTCATTTGCAAGCCTTTTAAAGAAAAATTAACCCCCTATTATGTCTTAGATCAATACTGGAATATAGACAAGCCCTAGATTAGGGCTGCCCCAGAGCTGCACCCTCCGCCTGAGCAGGGGGAGGAAGGCAAGGGGGAGGAAGGCAAGGGGGAGGAAGGAAGACGGAGTCGTCGTCCTATCGCCTCCAGTCCTTGCAAGGACAGTCCTACAACGGCAGCCCGCGACCACCCTCTGAGCAAAGGCCATTAAATCAAGCGAGGTCACGAAGCGGGACCCACGGCAGTCGGTTCATGCCTGCACACCTGGCTCAGGCGTCACTCGTGCCTTTCGCTGTGCAGCCCCCCGGTACCCAACCTTGCCTCTTACTTCTTCACTTAGGTATCTCTGTTTTCAGTGAGGACGCTCCGCTCTGAGTTTCACTAYTGCATGTAGGATTTCTCCCTATTGCTGTTGCCTCTTCAGTGGGCTTTCCCCGGACAGGCTTTTGCCCCCTTTTCTGCGGAGCAGCCCCCGGAGATGGAGCATCCCAAGACTGCTGCCAGCATCGCCCTCGTTTGCATAATCAACCGATCTGCCACGGCGCGGGCTGGGAGGCAGGAGGGGACGTAGCAGGCTTGCCATTATCTCTGCTCTTTTTGCACCTTCTTTTCAGTCTCTCTCTCTTTTTCCCCTTACCAGCTTTGCTCCCGTCTATGAAAAATCAGCAAATAAAAAGTTACATTAACCCCACCCTGACCTCTCCGACATAATACACTGTGGGCTGATGGGCTGCCTTTGGAGCTTCGTTGAAAAGCTGTCATTCTTCGGCATCCCAAGTACAGCCTGGGGAGCATTTACCGGATAATTAATATATTAAATGCATGAAAAATAGTTACACAGGGCCCCCCCTTCCAGATCCTTCTCTCACGCACGTATACTGCCATCTTTTTCAGGGAAAGAAGAAGGGATGCAAAAAAGAAAAGGAAAAAAAAAGATAGATACAGCATGCGCACCATCAATATAAAAGCATCCCCTGAATAGCCATCATAAAAACTGTTCATAATTTTATAGCTTCATTCGTGCTGGAGCACCATAAAGGCAGGCCATATTTTTTACACTCAGGATGCCTCATAAAAAAAAAAGAGAGAGAGAGAGAGAGAGAGAGAGAGAGAAAGGGGGAGAAAGAGAGAGAGAAGGAAGGAAGGAGGGAAAGTTGGCATAGGAGACGTGGAAGCACAGCACGGAGGCCATCAGCTCACCTGAGGACAAGAGCTCAGGAGAAGGGGGCTGCATTTGTCCTCTCTGACCTGGGATGTTCTGAATCCCGAAGAGGCAATCAGAATAAYTGTTAATTGGGAAGTCTATCTTTTTTTTTCCCCTCTCTCCTTTTCCCCCTCTGACTGCACATGTGYGTTTATGAGGATGATGGAGGGCCAGGAAGGCAGCCCTGCCCTCCAACCGTGTCCTTCACCTTTAAGCGGGCCGGCATCCTTTTTGGCGCTTCGAATCCCCCTCCCCTTCCTCTCCACCTCCCCAAATGCAAAATTCATGAGCTGGAGCATGGATTAACAAATAAATTATAATGAAGGCAAATGGGTGGCAATAAAAAATAATAATAATAAAAAAGGAGGCCTCACCTTCACGTGACAGAGGCTGAGCAATATAACAAACCAGCTCATTTATTTTCCCCAAAGCCTGTTCTCCTGCTTGGGAAGGTAGGTTTTTAAAGCATTTTATCCTTTATTTCCCGTAATATATTTGGACAAGGTAGCTGTAAATCTGAGGCAAGAGGAGAAATCAAAGAGTGGCAGGAGAAGATGGGGGTCGAAGGAAGAGAAGCCGTGCTGGTTTGTGGATACGGCCCCTGAGCTTTCGTGATCCAGGGATTCAGAGCGCTCACCTGCACGCGGGCAGCTGCTCTGCTCCGCTCGGCCCGGCTTGCGGCACCGCGCGCTCCCGGGAATTCAAACCCCACGTTTATCACCTCTGCACGTACGCGSGGGCGTCCCTTAAAAATTTACACACTGGTCTTGTTACCCATCAAACGCCCTAGAGTCAGCAGAGAAAACGGCACAGAAATCAGCTGTCACGTCTACTAAAGCAGAACATGGCGAGCTGAAGGGCGAGCGCTGCGTGCCAGCTCCTCGCGCTCGCACGCGGTCGGGGAGGCTTCCCCCTCCGCCAGCGACCTGCTCCCAGTCGCATCACAAGCGGAAACTTTCTACMGTAGCAAAATTTCAAAGAAAAGTACGTTTTAGTTTTCAGTGAAAGGTCGGCGTGTTGTTATTTGTTTTATTCGAGAAAAGTATTTAGTTGCTGAAAACCTGATTTCCTGCAAAATACCATTAAAAAAAAAGTTTGGGACCAAACTTTAAGCTTTCTGATTAAAGGAAGTTTAAAAGAATGGAAAGGAAAGGAAAGGAGAAGCTGTTCGCTCCCGTTTCTCACTCCAGTCCCCTCCAGAGCCTCCCTTCAGCTGCCGAGCTCAGAGCAGCGCTGYTTGATGGGGCCGGTGCTGCCTGCCGACGAGCCAGGTCCCCCCCAAGTCCCCGTTTCCGAGYGAACCCCCCTCTACTCCCCCCAGGCACCTGGGAACCAAAATCGGGTTGAATCCGGAGCAACTTCACCGCTTTTGCTAAAGCCGCTCAGGGTTCACACAGGTTTAATTCAGGAAATTTTGGGCAAATTTTGCCCCCCAAAAATCTCTCCAGCGGCACCCATGGTTATACTATATATATATATATATATATGTATATATATATATATATCCCGGCATGGCTCGTGGCACCTTTCCCAGATCAGGCTTCCAAGCACTGGGTGGAGGAACCCGACTCCCGGGTGGGAACGAGCCCCTGGGCGACGACCAGCGCGGAGCTGCTCCGTCCGGGCCGGGAAGGGCACCAAGAGGTGCGGGGCCCCCGCGGCACCGGCGCTGCGCGGGGTGCACGATGCCGCTCGCGGGCTGCGGAGCCGCTGCCGGCGCTGCCTCATTTGTCTCTTTCATGTTTATTCATGGCAGAGCCCGGCGGAGGATACGGCTCCATTCGGGAGCTGTCAGCGGGTGGCCTAATAGTGAGAATTAGTGAGCCACGCAGCAACGAGACATACTGGGGCTGCCTAATGCTCCCGATATTAATGCATGCCTCAGAAATGAGTAAAGCTTCTTCGAGGGGAAAAAATAACAATAATAAGGGGATGAAGAGGGGTAGGAGGAACCAAGGGGGAGCCCAATATGCTATGCTAAGCTTGGCCAACACGCCAGCGTTGGAGAGGGGTCCTCCTTTCACGTGGACGCTGACCTCTATTCCACACGCACAGACTCCACCGACCACAGCTGGAAAAAAGAAGCGTTTTGCTTTCAAATAGCCTCCAAGAACCTGCATGGTCTGAGCCCGGGAAAGGTCTTCCCAGTTCCAGAGCTTTTATCGGCACCATCCTTCCCACTTCTGCATTTTGGGCAGAGACCCAGCTGCTAGCCAAGCAAGGTGGAGTGGGTCCACAGCTGCCCTGTTCTGTGCCCTCGCACACTGCTCCTCTTGCCAGCTGCTGGCACAGAGGGACGTGGACCGGAGGCTTCTCCATCTGGCAAGGCTCGATGGTCCTTTGGATGTCACGGCAAATATCGCAGCAGCTCCCGAAGGGACGGGTAGGAGAGGTTTCTGCAGCCGTGGCCAAGCCACCCGCAGCTCGAGGCATGGGGAGCAGAACCCCAGGGCTCTGCCCATTGCATCTCTCCATGTTTCACTGCGGTGCGACCCACCCTGCTCTACGCTTTTAATACAATTTTAGCACACTGTCTGCATCTGGAAGCAGTTAACTCCTCAGGAAAGAAAATGCTCCAAGTTATTTTGCTGCATAACAGCAACTCTTCTCATGGCCGGTTCCACCTGCTCTTCTGAAAGCGGGGCCCAGTTTGGCAGCCCGCTCGCTCCGTCTCAGGGGTCCCAAGGGCAGGGCAGGTAAGACGGATGAAGCAAGGCGTAACGCAGAGAGCGAGGCAGCGTCCTGTTCTCATACAGGGAAACACTACCAGAAACAGGTTTCTGGGGTTCCCTTTCCAGATTTAGCCACCATGTCACGGTCTCTCATGTAGCTACCAAAAATAATGGCAAAAGCTGAAAATCTGTTGTGAGAAGCAGCATGTTTCAGTAGCCGATATCCTCATCCCTTCTTTTCCAGCCCACGTGCCCAAAAACTAACCTTACAGACCCTAGACATGACTCCGGACACAAGAATTTAGAAACAAGGACACTTGAAAATCAGAGGGTCAAGTCACACCCGTTATACCCGCTTCAACTATATATATATACACACACACACACACACGTATAGGTTCTAGCGAGAGCAGGATTAGGCCCTAAAAGCAGCTTCTTTCCCCTCAACGTGCCGGTGACACTTGCATTAGCATTGCTGGCAGCTTTGGACGTGGGGAGAAAAATGAGCGCTGCCCTCCCATGCCCCTGCCCGCGGCTGCCTTGTGCCTTGAGCCATTTCCCCGGGACCAGCATTTCCACAGCGAGTACCACAATAGCAGCGAGCAGATTTTATTTTTTGTTTGTAATTTGTTCCCATTAAGAAATGTTAATTTTATGTTTCCCCAATAGATTTTCATCTTTTTAAATGCTACAGAGACACATGCACAAGCTGAAAAAAAAATACCCTTTTCTCACATTCCTTATTTCCTGCAAATAAAAATGACACACACGTACTTCCCACACCCTTTCACGTAATGTCAAACACACACAGTTGCTGCACAGCATTGCTAACTCATCTGACTGCATACCCTTTTTATGAATTAGGTCCCTATTTGTTGGTTTTTCCCTATAAATTTTAAACAGCTTTCACACCTGGTCTGACTAAGGTTCAAGTAAATTACCGAAAAAGCACTGACTAATTTGAAAAAATATTTAAGAAACTCCGAGTTCCCTGCCTTTTTTACTATCCTCTGCTCCATAATTACATTGCACTGCCTGATATTTTCATGGAACATTAACTGAAGTCAGGTGACTGCCCCCTCGCAGTCTACGCCTATCCGTTACCCATAAGACCCCCATGGACCTTGACATTATTAATAGTCCTATTCATTAAGTATTACTCTTGTAGAATGAGTAGCATAATATTGGCCTGGAGATAGGAACAGGCAGAAGGAATAAGTCAAATTAATTTTCCGCAGCAAACGCCCCGATTCTGTAAATGACATTCTATACTGTTAGCATTTTAAATGTGACACAAATGGCAGGAGATACAATTTGAAAGCAAAATAGTAGAAGACATGGCTCAGGGTGTAATGTGCTGCATAAAAATCCAATAACATCAGTTACATGAAGGAAGGGAATGAACCAACCCGGTGGAGGGTTTTAATTTGCATTTGTTTAAAATGGCAGGTAGGGGAGCGAGCGCCAGGCTGCAGCTCCCCGATGGGGGCTTCCTCCCTCCCGCCGAGGATGAGGAGGCAGGAGAAGGTGGCGAGCCCCAGCGTGCTCCTTCGAGCCCGCGGAGCGCCCTCGCGGCTCCCAGCCGGCACGACCATCCCCGCTGCACGTGCTGGCTGAAGCGGCCCAAGGGAAAAATCACAGGCAGGGCCAGCTGAAAGATGCAAGGAAAATCCAGCAAGAAAATCCAAGCTCGGCTTGCCGCGTTTCGGATCCCTTCCGGGAGCTCAGCTTTACCTCCAGCTCCCCCGGGCTCATACGCAGCTCCGGAGAGAGGACGAGATCGGAGCTGATGGGGAGCCAACATTGCAGGAGGACAGAGCAAACGGTTGGTAGGTGCTAAAACCACACGGACATCACCTGGGCTGAACACGCTCTACCAGGGAGCTGCTCTGCACCGATGCATTTCATCCTCCCTTTCAGGAAAGGGCAACGAACAGCACATCCCAACTTGACTGGGTTTCTCTAGCATCAGAGAAGCCAACACAATCATTTGTGGGGAGCAAAAAAGCCAGCTCCAACCTGGTGTATCTTTCTATACCTAGAAGACAAGGGCCAAAGCCTGAACACACAGCAGCTTTTGAGGAGTTCAAACCCAGAGCTGAAGGCAAATTTTGTGAGAAGATTCTCATCCTCCCAGTAGCTCAAATCAAGCTCTCAAGTCTAAAGCTCCTGACATCTGCCCACAAGATGAACGGGACTGAAATTCAACACTGGTTCTGAATCCTCTACTTTCAACACTGGTTCTGAATCCTCTACTTTCAGCCTTTCTTTTACACCTAAAAGGCCTCTATTTCCCAGAGCTGCACGAATTCAGATTTCCAAGTTACTACGCATTCTTCTTCATCCCTTTTTTCTTTCTTTACAGAGATTGCAATATCGAAGCTGGAGACCACCGCGCAGGGCAAGATCTGATCAGGAAAACAAAAATAAATGCAAAGCCTGACCTCCATTAGCTTTATTTAGGGTAAAGCACTGCACTGTAGTTTATTTATTAACAACATAAAAAGACATTGCCTATAGAACATAGAATAAATACACGCTTTCCTCAGAAGGAGCATTGAGCTGGCTTCCTGAGGGGCGAGAAAACCTATCTTTTAATTGAAGCAAGAAATGTTCAATCCAATAATCTATAATTAGATATTTTATGGAATATGTTACCTAGAGATGTTTATTTATAAAATGCTTCTATCAATAATAAAGTGCTGGGAGGGGGAGAGAAGGTCCATTTCTTGGTTGCTGGGATGACTGTTTGACGGTGTTTCATCTGCAGTAAAGCAGGCTTTTCCCGCGTTCCTCCTATGGGGTATGGGATCCTTCCTCAGCATCTCCAGGTGCTCAAACCACACAAGTATCATAAGAGCAAGGTGTGTGAAGTCCAGAGAATACAAGTTTCTCCCTGTGTTCCTTGCTCAGGGAGCCTCTCGCCCCAGCAACGGCTGCAAGAGCAAAGCGCTGGGGCCGGTGGGTGCCCCGCGGCACGGCACAGCACCCACCCCTCCAACTCGAACCGCCTTGGGAGGGGGTCTCTGCTGGCCACAGCTCAGCTGCACCACGTCCCTCCAAAGGCAAATGCGTATAGCCACTGAAAGACAGATAGATAGATAAAACCAGATTTTTAGAACAAGGCCTGGAATGAGCGTGGACATCTGAGGAGCTGTTGCCGGAGCCAGGATCTATGATGTTTTCATTTCAAAGCCATTAGCTAGCCTTATAAATACTCTCTTCCTTTCATATTCATGTACTCCCAGAACGCAATGAACAGTTCACACAGCAGATGTGAGCAAATATTTGAACATTGTTCTCATCAAATCAGCAAGACTTTAAAGATGAAGAAAGAAGATGCCTCTGACTAGGAGTCCCACAGAAAGCCATAGAGTTGAACGCACAACCGCACACACACACACATCCTCCCCCCCAAACATCCTACACTCGCACCTTCGGGCTCCTGCTCTTCCTCCGGACAAATAATGACTTCTGTCAGTCGCGAACCCACTGCGGTTCTTATTACAAAGGCAATTTCCCCTCTCCCTTTAATTTGGAGTGGCTCTACAGTGTTCCCTGCTCCAGCTACTTCCACCATACGGAGAACTGTAAATTGTATTTGAAACTACAAAGCACAGAACGAGCAACTGATTGAGGCAGTAAAAAGAAGAAAAGAAAACCCCAAATCCATGTTGGTGAAAGGGCCGGAGGAAAAAGGTTGTGTCATTCATCAAGGTACCAAGATTTGGAGGGGACTATACACGTCAGAGATGAAAACCAGGAGATAATTAACACAATCTCTCACGAGATGATACTACGGCATAAAAATACCAGCAGCTGCCTGGGCAGAACTGTCAGCTGATTTCCAAAGAGATGAGACTTAACCTGACTTCCCACCACATCCAAGCAATGTGCACTAACATTAACAGGCCACGACTAGCAAAACGGTTTCTCTAGAAAACTGTAAATTTGCACAGATTATTCAGAACTGGAAAACACTAGCAATAGCATATGCTCCTTTTTGTGGTCTTAAAAACACGTTTGGGAGCCTTGGTGCACGTGCGCTGTTTACGTTTACAGGAAAACTGCCTACGAACTGCTGGGCTTGCACTCGCGGTCCCCCGGACCTTGCTTCCCAAGGAAGCTCGCTGTTACGACTCCTGGCAAGCGAGGCAGGATTAGGCTTTTGCAATCATTAACAGGAGACACCAATAAATCAGGAGTGGAGTTGAGGTCAGCTAGCCCTAGCGAAAACAAAGCCCAGCAGCAGAGAGCACGGCTCAAAATACCGGGGTGGCCGTCTGCCTTACGCACCGGACTCTTCGGCAGGACCGACATGACTCCAAGTCACCTGCGACTTCTCTTTGGCAACACAAAGTGGCATTAAATGTGTCCCACCGAGGTGGCCCTGCTGGGCTGCGCGGAGCAGTCACTGCACAACGGAGGCAGAGCCCTCGGCCAGGTGCTCTGCGAAGGGCGCGCGGCAAGGTGAACGTGCAAGGCAGAGCGCGGGACGGGGACCAGAACCACTATAGAGGTTCCACTATAACCACTAAAAGGAAGAAAAAGCTCATTCCCCGGGCAAACACGCAGCTTGCCAGCTCCAGCAGCTCTCACCTGCAGCAGTCTCCAGCCCGGAGCGGTTGCCCAGCCCACCTCCACCGCCCCCGGCACACCGCCGGCCCGAGGCCCCCGGCCCCGACCCACCGCGAAAGGGGAACCCTGCCGCGTCCAATCCAGCAACCGTGTTTACGTTTGGCTTCCTCCCTCTGCGACGAGCACGAAATGGGGGGGAAATTACAATAATATCACAAACGAAATTGAATGAGTAACAACATTTTCTAAGAACAGAATAAATACAGTTGGTGGTGCCCTTTTTTTTTTTTTCCCCAATTTAGTATTGTTTAATATGCATTTAATCAACCCATTCAGTATTATAGAGTCTATGTACCGTGACACCCTCCTATGCCACAGAGGAAGCATTCATAGGCCATTAGGCTAAAGTAATATGTATGAGGAACCACTTTTCCCCAGGGTGTAGTAACTATTTTTGCTCCCCAGTCGTCCCCATTAAATCATTAAACCTCATGACTATGCTTTCTGAACTCTACCCTGATCTTTAAAAAGCAGAACATTAAAGGGCAACTGTCACCCTCCATTGCACAGGCCTTGTGTTTTATATATTCAAAGCATTAAGCCTTTTGTCAGTCTATACATCATAAGCACTGGAAGACTGTATGCACAAACAGGAAATGTTTATAACTGATGTCCCTTTTATAGTGGATGTGCGAATGGGCAGGATAAAAAAAGCTGAGGCTCGGCTATTTTATGGAAACTGAAACAACGTGATTTTCCCCAGCTGCTTGCAATAAAACCATCTTCGTTACTTATCTTTATGTGGCCAGTTGCACGAGGAAAGGGAGAAGCGGTTTAGCACAGGCAGAGTTGGGAGATTCGGGAGCAATCAGGGGTCGGCAACTTGGGACTTGCCGATCTCACCATTTTCCCACTTTATGGCAAAAGCTTAATTAAGAGTAGTGGTGGAAAGGACATTTACTGGGAGGAGGTGGGTCGCGACTTGCACAGACCTTTCCAGATGCCAAACACCCCTTCAGATGCAGAGCTGGCACAAGTGAAGTGCATCTACATCTGGGGAGGAGGCGGCGGCTAGCAAAGAATTAGATACAAGAAAACCTCCACCACATCTCAGAGCATTAATGCTCACCCCTCTCCAAGGCCTGAGCTCAAAGACCTCTCGCAGCAAGCTTGGCTTGCCACCTCCGCTTTGCTTCTTCCCAAACTGGGGCTGCAGATGCTGCTGAGGAGGACAGTAACGCCTCCCGTATCGCGAGGCGGGAGCAAGGTTGATTTTGCTAATGCTTCTGCCGCTCTTGGCTGGGTTTGTCAGCAGGCAGGTGCTTGGTGCACCCACACGACGCGGGGGAACAGCTTCAGAAAGCCCCGCACGGATTTCGGCCGTGACTTTGGACAAGCCACGTCTCTGCACCCGCAGCCCGCCCTGGACCCTCCCTGTGTCGGGAGACTGGGCTTGCGGGAGCGGGATGCTCCCGTCAGCAGAGCGTGAAGCACCCAGCGTGGCAACGAGCTTCGTCAGGGCTTCCGGCACCAGGGCGAGAGGAGACGCAAAACAGCCCCTAGATGATGTTTCTGAGCACGGGCAAGAGGGAGGGAGCTGACGGTAGCGACTCTAAAAAAGATCAGCAAATAGCTTTCAAAAGCAAGGAAAAAAGAGACCAAAATGGATGTCAAAGTCAGGTGAGGGGCAAGGAAGGAAAACATTTCCACGTTCTTGGACCCTCTGCTACACAGGCACAGTTACACACGCACCCCCCGTCCCAGCACATTCCCACTGCCCCAAAACAGCCTCCCCACCCCGGCGCCTGCAAACGCTTCCCGGTTACCTCCCGCTCCCTTGTAAAACAACAGGGAATGCGAGGTTAACACGACTTCGGGAGCGATAGTGTAGCTTGCAAAATGTCAGAGCTTTCATCCCGTATGTTAACTTCGCAGCCAGTGGTATCAATCTGCAGCAAAACACAGTTATTTCATCATGACATTAGTTCACCTTTAAAGGCATATGGTAAAGCCTGCTTTGTGGCTGGCAGCAGATGAGCTTCCTATAATTACAATTTGAACTGTTCCACAGGCAGCTCTATAGATAGTGGATCAGTGATTAAAGTTGAAATCACAGGGTAAGTAGTTCTGTGACACCGCGAGTCACAACAATCATCAAAGACTCGACTCTGCGGTTTCTGATGAAGTGGAGATAGCGCAGTGATTCAAGTAGGGACCGAGACTCAAGTGCTGCTACTCGGAGGCAGCAAAAGAGCAGACACGTCCTCGAGGAAGATACTCGGCGCGTGCTATTGACTGGCCCCAAGCAAATCTTTAACCCCGCGGCTCGGAGCGGGCATGACTGCGCATCTCATTGCGCGGGGCCCCGGCGTCGCACCTGCGGATCACAGGCTCCGGGTAAACATTCCTCCCGCCGGTCCCTCCGTCCAGCCGCGCAACGAGGCACACGGGTGCTGCGGCACCGCCGGGGCTCCCCGCCGGGCTGCGGCGCGYGCTTGTTTTTCCCTGCAGAGCTCTCTTGCTCCCTGGGCATCCCTTCGGCACGGGAGGGAAACTAATGTCTCGCTGACCCCCATCGAAAGCAAAGGGCTTAAAAAAACACAACCACACAACAACAACGCAGAAGCCTCCAGCCTGCCCAGTAACGAACAGGGAAGAGAGTCCTGCCACTGCCCCTCCTGGAAACACTCCTATTCCTCAGTGCAATTTCATTAAACTCCAGTGAAGCCGATGCTGAGAGAAGTTTGGCCCAGAAAAATAGCTGGGTGCAAACTGATGGGGGAGCGGAGGGGAGCCGAGCAATGGACCCGCCTCGGTAACAGCCACGCAGACAGGAGCTCAGCTCATTCCCAGCAGAGCAACACTTCACTTGTAAGGACAGAAAATGAATTATAACGAGCAGAAGATATTGCATTTCAGCTCCCTTTCACTATAAGGCTAAAAGTAGGTTGCTGTTTCCCAGCCCTGCACACACCCACTGCACATCCAGCTGCGGAAGAACCTTCTCCTTTCTCCTCCCTTTTACCTATAGTAAAATCGAGGCACGGGGAACATTGCAGCTGGGCCCAGGTCACAGCAAGTCCACAGCCACGCCGGCAGCCGTGTCTCAGCCCCGCGCTGCGGACACCGGGCCACGCCGCGTCCCGCCTGGGGGACCTGGCGGATGCTCGGGCGCTGCAGCGGGAGCCCGGTTACGCCGCAAGCTCCGGCGCTTTCGAGATGAGCCAAACCGCAGCCAGCAGCGCTGTTTGCACCAGCCTGGGGGTTTTAAGTGAGCCGCTTTCTTTACACTTTCCTTTAAAGATGAAAGACCCTCCGTTCAGAGCAGGAAGGGGGAGCGGGGGCAAGCGGAGATGCAAAGCCAGCAAACTTCCCGCGCTCCAGGCAGATGGTATCAGGGCCACCGGCCGCCGCCGCCGGCTGGGGCGTTAACGGAGGACAGCGACCGACGGGTGCCCCGCGCCGGCTGCGGACGCCCCGCCAGCGGAGAGCCGGGAGAGGGTCGGCACGCAGCACGGGCGCTCCGCTGGAAGGAGGTGGCTGGGGACACGGGGGGCAACCGGCCCGACTGGGCCAGCGTGCTCCTCGGGGACTGCGGCTCAGCCCCCCGGCCCGATGCTGCAGGGAGCAGTGGGTGCAGCGGAGCCCTGGTCCCTCTGAAAGGGGGAACCGGTGTAACAGGCCCGTCCAAGTGCCCCAGCGCAGGCGTCTGGGCTCCTGAGGAATCCTCCATGCTGTTTGCTCACGACGTTATGGTGCTCATTTTCAGAGGATAAACCGAGGCGATCGCATTGCTTGCCTGGGAAAAGGACCGAGAAAGATATTTACTGCGGAACATTTTGGAGGAACTATTCACAGGAGAACTTCAAAAGCACCACCCCACGGGTGGGCTGAAGAGGGTTTTCTCTGCTTCCCTCGAGGTGCCCTCAGGATTTCTCAGCAGGCTTTGGTCTGCTGCAGATCCACAGTCCAGCCGTCTGTCCGGCCGCTGACGTCCAGACGAGCAGGGTGCTGCTTCCCCACGGGAATCTCCTGTCCAACGGCTCACGGCGTCGAGCAGGGAAGGGTTAAGCTGGTGCCTCCAGCGCAGCACGGTGACACCGGGGCCCTGCCGAGGCTGCGGGAACAATGCAGCCATCAGGCTATATTTGCCCTTTGCCCTCAGATCATTTATGACTTATTCCTCACCTCCAACGACCACGGGAGCAAGCTTTCAATCTCTGGCTCCCTAGCCCGAAGCAAGAGCTCTCTCCTCCCCCTTTTTAAAAATCACACCATTTGCAACGAAAAGCAACTGCCGCGAGGAGGTTTCAAGCAAGTCTTCCCCTGCCTCTTTGTGCCCCTCACCTTGCAAAACCAGACTTGTGGCACGACATCACGTCGGGGCCAGCGCTGGGGTGCTGGTCCTGTCGCATCGGGGTGGGGGGACGGCAAGGGAACAGACAGCCTCCCGGTCTGCAGCTTAAAGTCTAAGCTTAAAGCTTATGGAGAAGGCTTAAGGAGAACGAGGTTGGGTGGCCTTTTACTTCACAGATTGTGCATTAAACAGGACACTGCTGTGATCCAAAATAAGGCTTATTTTATCACTCGGACTATCCCCAGCTGCCCTCCACAAGCAGCCTCAGGGCACTGCGCATCCCCGCAGATGCCTGCGCCAGTCCTTGAACACCATCGCCAGCAGGTCAGAGGCTGGACCCAACCCTCATCAGCAGAGCTGTGATGATCGCCCGTCTCCGGGTTCAGCACAAGATGCAGCCACCAACCACGCAACTACGTGGCAGCTGGCAAGGGAGGAGGGTTCATCTCCTTGCAACTACCCCCTTCTTCAAATGGTAATGGATAAACTGGGATTTGGAGTGCTGCACCCTCAAAAGAGCACCTCTGTGGTCACCACAGCCTGATAACTCAGCCACCTCCCTGGCAAAGCGCAGGTTGGGTCCGTCCTCGGTCTGACCAGACTGCCAACGTACGGCCGTACGACAGAGAAAAAACCAACTTAGGGTCAGCTTCTTTCTCCCTGCGACACGCTGCGGCTCCCCGGGCTCCCACCTTGCAGCCCTGCCTTGCACCACGTCCTCCTCCCGGGAAAGGCGTCCCCCCCTCTTCCCGCGCAGGCTGCCGCCCCGCCACGCGCCCCACCGCCCGCTCGGCAAATCCCGCCGGCACCCCGCAACAGCCTGGCTCGGTAATAAATGGTTTCTCAGCCGGGCCAGGCAGCAGACCTGGAGAAAGAGCTAGACAAATCATAGCTGCCAGTCTCTAATCTTCCCGCAGGAAAGTCACCTCCATCCTAATTCATCAAAAGGCCAAGGTGCTGGTCAGATGCAAAGCCTCGTTCTCCTGTAATAACCCATTGCAAAGCCTCTTTCTCCTGTAATAACCCATATATGTAACTAGAAGCGGCTGAGATTAGACCAGATGTGTTTCACACAGGAGAGCGGATATTTGTTTTTCTTGGGACATAGCTTAGCGTGTTATTTCATTTCATAGACAAAGAAATTCCTTGGTAATTGAGTCCTCTCCTACTTCACTTAAAAAAATTCTTCTGATGTAAATGACCAGTCATAAACCTGAAAGTAAAGACAGAGGCCTCGCGAGCTCTGCCTTGTTCTGCGACGTTTGTATCGGGATCTCGAATAGTAACCGAGGGGGCAGCACAAAAGCGTTCAGGAGTAAAACCACTCTGAGGGGCTTCACCACCAAAGAACAAGACTACAGAAGTAGACTTAACATTTTCTTCAGACCTGCGTGGTGCTGGAAGTGTTTTATGGCTAATGTTTTAAAGCCCTGGACCTCAGCCACAGAGGCTCTGGACACGAAGCCGGGTGAAGTTCATGGGTTCCCAGCACTTGCCACGGGGCAGGAGGAGGAGGAGGGTTAGCATCACCATCTGTTCATCTCCTTTTACAGCATTAGGACTTGCAAGAGCGAGGGTTTTGCATTATTTGTAGTTTTTCTCAAGGTCCCAGTAAGACACGTGACACTAAGAACTGCAACGTACTTCTCTAGTCCACGTTTGCAAGGAGCAGCTTCACACGCCGGCCTGTGCGCAACCTGAAGGCTTGAAGAGCCACAGGCAAATAAAACAAACCCCAAACACACTATGAGACCAGAAGATTTTAGTACATTTTCATCAGAATGATGCTAAGGTGACTTGGTTTTTGTAAATGCCTATGACACTGCCTTTTCAGTGTTTGTTTTTCAAGGCCAAGGTTAGCTCCCTCGCTGCTTCGCGGGCCCAAGCCCATTGCCCAACAGTTATAACCTGAGTGGCCAACCCAAAGAAACCAAAGCAAGCACTGTTTTTTGCCCTCACCGGGTTTTTGGAAACATCAGCCACGAACAAGCTGGTTCTGCTCAGCAGCCCAGTTCAGCTCAACCCCGTGAACTTGCCCTGAAGTCAACCAATTCCATAAGGGCTGATAATATCGAGGGAAGAGTCGACGAGTCAGTTCAATGCCAAAATCCTTCAACACATAAAGGCAAGAAATAGACACACAAGGGAGCTATACTACTTGGTAGTGCATCCTATGATTTAAAAAAAGAAAAAAAAAAGAAAAAAGAAAAAAAAAGAAAAAGGAAACCCACAAACACTCAGTATTTTTACCCAGTTGAGCAACAGTTTGAGACGCCCTTTTCATCTGTGCAACGGATCAAAGGGGAGAGGGAAGGGGCAGGCAGGCTGCGGGGATGCCTGGAGACGAGCACTTGGTTTCTCCAGTGAGAAATCCCACGCATGCAACGCAGCAGCACTCGGCTCCTCCTCTTTTTTTCTGTCTTACACTTGCATACTCTTAGCGGTTGCTGCTCATTTGAGAATTACCGCTCTGTAAACAGAAGAAAACCTGCAGGACTGTTTCAGCTTTACATATTTCTAGCGCGTATTTCTCCCTTTCACCCAGTGTCTTATCTCCTCCAGCTCAGAGTACTGAAAGTTGCAATATAAAAACTACTCGGTTTTTCCTAACAAAGCAAAAAGAAAATACTGCTACTACTATTTTCTCTTAATAGAAAACAAAAGAGCCAGTCTCCCTAGCTTTAACTAGCTAATTTTCCTGCAGAAACAGTACATTTCTTTTATGTGTTAATTTTTCTTCCTCTATTTGCACTTCACAGCGTGTAGTGACATGTCAGGCATTGAAGAACAAGCTTCTTCCACTTTCTTCTGAGATGACAAATATTCCTGGTGCAGAAGGCCCTAAATGCATCTGTGAATTCAGCTGTATTTGTGCATTTTGCAGGAACAGGCTTCTTCTAATGATGCAATTTTCACTAATACAATTCGATTCATCTTGGATTAACCTTTTTCCTTTTTTCATGCAGGATTAGCAGGCAAGCATCTTGCTTAGGAATCTTGCAAAGAGCTGTTCATCCAGATGATGACCCGTGATTTCCAGAAAAAGGTTGGTCAGCCAGTTTTCACATGTTTTGTTTCACAAACACAGGATGCACCGTTTGGAAAAAGAGGCGGTTCTAGAATATCCATCTAGAAAGTCGTTTGTTTTCTCAGAGCTGTTCAAGTGAAACTCGTGGAGATTTCCCAGACCAAAGGAGGGCTGGCTCCTGCCTGCCGCACCGCGGATGACCAGAGCACGAGGGCCCTGTTAGAATAGCACCGCCATTCAAACGCAAGAAAGCTGCAAAAAGTTGCAACTCAAGATGAAAAGAGACGCTTGAAGCCTGGAAGGTGTCAGCAAACATCCCACAAACCACCCTAACTCTGGCCCGCGGTAAACATCTTCACCAGATGTGCAATGCTCCCTTTTGTCAGGCGAGTGCTCCAGCCTCGGGATTTCCCTGCTGCGCACTGCAGGCTCAACCCGCTTAGCAGAAGGTGTCGGTTCAGAAGTTCATGATGCCGTAATTACCATTCTCCCCCAAACCTCCGATCCACTTTCAAATATGACATGTCCCCCCTCCCCTGCTATTCCCCCCCCCCCCAAAAAAAAAAAAAACAGTCTTTTTTCCCCCCTCCCTGAACTGTCTCCTATTTGTCAGGGCCTAAAGCTCCCTACTATGCGTGCACGAAGACCCGGTTACCTTGCACACCGGTGGCAACGCAGCCCAGGAGCCCTGCGCACCAGCCCTTCCTCCCCAGGAAAGTCACCTCGGGCTGGCAGGGCCGTATTCCGGGGGGCATTTCCCCCTTTCCCTTGCATCGCGCCCGGGGGGCTGGGCTGTGCCGCGGGCTGCCTCCGCGCTCCCCGGCCCCCCCGCCGCGCTGCCCTCGCTGCCGCCGCCTTTTCGCGACCGGAGCGTGAAGTCAACTTCGCTTCCCCATGCCACAGTTTGCTGAGTATTAATATTCGCCTTCACTTGCTTCCCCTCTCTGCTGCTGACAACTGTTAATTTTGTCACATCAGCCACTTCTGTAGATTTAACTTTGCTCTCCTGCTCCAGCCATTGTGGCTCGATAATAAATCAGCAGCGTGGAGGCTCCGCGCGGAGCGCAGAGGCCTTTATGGTGCATGAGAAGATGGGAGTCTTTACATTTTTAAGTAGGACCTTGTCACATTCACGAGGGGTAATAAAAAAATTTACATTTTGACTTTCAGGAGGAAAATGCGGTGGTGGCGGAAAACTACACCGTTGCTCAGGACGCGTGACGTGCCTCAGAGCTCGCGCAGAAGGTCAGGCTGGACTGCGGAGCGATCGTCTCGGCTCCCCTAGGCAAAAGAGGGTTTGCAACGCTCCCCGAGGCAGCTGGGAGCAGACCTCGCGGGCAGCGCCAGACTTGACGCGAGGACCTTCCTGCCACGTCTCCCTTTATAATTCGCGTCTCCAAAACAGAAGAACGGGAATTGCACTCGCAGGCAGATCCCTCAAGCACACGACGACCACGCAGCAGCTAAGCTGCCCGTCGCACGGGACCCAGCGAGCCTGCTGTCACGCACGTTTAAACGCATCCCTGGACCGAGACGGAGGACAACAGCGGCATTTTGCAAGGCACCGCCTGCGACCTGGCCGGGCGCGGGCTGCCTGCGGGGACCTGGCCGAGCCCATCCGTCGCTCCGGGTCAGCCTCCAGCAGCGCCGGGGCCCGAAGCCGGCATACGCCCGTGCATTAGCCACGAGGCAGCGTTTCCTTTAAATCCCCCATCGGACGCGTGAGAGCTTCAGCGGAGGGAGCAAAATAACGCAGCAGAAGCCTCTCCCCAGCGACCGGCGCGTGCAAAACGGGGCAGCTGGTTCCTCGCTCCCGCTAAAAGGAGCCTAAACGCGTGTTCAGGTGCAGCCCCGCGAGCGGGCTGGGGCGGGCGCTCCCCACGGCTCGGGGGGCAGCCGGGGAGGGCAGGGGGGCCGCGACAAACGTCTGCACGTCTAAAAACCCCCTCGCCGCAGACGGGCTTTCGGGGAGGGTCGCCCACCAAAGGAAACCTGCCTTTCAGGAGTCGCGGCGGATGGTCCGAGCCCAGCGTTTTCCGCAGATTATCCCTTCCCGCCGCTTCCCCTCCGGGCCCGGCTCGCGGCCTCGCGCGTGCACAAGCAATCTGTCCTCCAACCGCTCTGCCAGCGCGCGGGGCCGCGGGGCAGCAGCCCCCTCTCGCCCTGCGGACGATAACCTCGCACGCGGGCCATTTCCCACCGTCATCCGACTGTTTCTAATTAGCGCGCTGCAAAAGGAAGAACTGCCACATCTCCGAGGGGAAAAGCAGGAGGGAGAAGGGAAAGGGGAAAAAAAAAGCACAGAGGATTCTGTCCAACTTTTCCAAAAGCTTAATAGATTTTTAAATGGGGTTATTAACACCACCTATGAATTATTTTAGGGACCTAATTATAAAAAACAAAACCCAGCTAATTAGGTTTCCTGAACTTGCCTTGACACAGGTGAAACAAGATCTCTAAATACAAGAGGATTGAGGAGCGAATCCCTTCGAACAAGGAATCGATGAGTGTTATTGCAGAACCAATTGAACAATTACTTCTTTAATTGTTGGCACCCTGCTACCTTCCCTTAACAACCCCATGGATCGGAGTTACTTAACCGCCTCCAGTAACTAAAAAGTGCACAGTTAAAGCCAGAAGGGACCGCTGTGCTTCGGAGGAGCTGCTCGAGGTGAATTAAGTGCGTGCCGTGGAGCACGGGCCCGGCGCCCCGGCCGCGGGGTCCCTGCCGTCCCCCGAGCTTTCCGGGATGCGACGTCTCGGTGGGAGCCGGCGTGCAGGGATGCAGCGCGGGATGGAGGCTTCCCCCCTCCTGCCGAGCCACAGTTGCAAGGGGATTTCAACGTGCTGCTCCGGCTGAAGCCGGAGGCACAGCTTGAAGCCTACAGCAGCTCTGGGTCTCCAACGCTACGGATTCGCTATCCGGGAAAACGAGACCCCCGTGAAGGAGGACCGCGGGCCGGGCGCGACGGAGCAGCGGCAGCGCCCGTCTCCCCATCACGTCTCCTCGCCTGCTTTCGCGGGACTCCCACCCGGCGCCTGCGAATTCTCCCACCGAAATGAAACGACTACGATTAAAAATGAAGCTGAGATGACAGAGCGCCCTCTCATGTCGTGAGAGGGGGCGTGGGGAGGGGAGCGAGCGGAGAGCAGCGACTCCCAGCCCTCTCGACTGCTTATTCCTTGAGCCAGGATTAAAAGCATCGAGCTAGAGAGGGCCAAAAGCCGGCAACGCCAGCGGGGCGGCCGAGGGGGCTGCTCGGGGCTCCTCTCCCGCGGGGCCGGCAGGGCACGGCGCCCGCGACCCACCACAGCCCTCGTCCAGCGGCTCCGGCACGGCCCGCGCCGCGCTCGCCCCACCAGCGACGGGCGATTTCTCCTTGCTGCGTAAGGGCAACGGCTCGCAGCACCCGAACACCCGCTCCGCGCGGTGCCGGCTCGCGCGGACCAAAGTCGCTCAGCATCTCCTCCGCGTCACGCTATGGCAACCGCATCTGCCCGTCCTGCAGGGCTCCCAGAAGGACAACTGCATTTCCGTGGGTGGCTTTGGCCTCCTCAGGTAAAGGCTTCCGCGATACCTGCCAGCAGCTAGCAATAACACATGCTTCGACCCCAGCTCCCTGGCACCAGACGGCATCGCTGGCTCTTACTGCTCTGCCCAAAAGCCGCAGAGGGGTGAAGCCAAGGTGCCCTTTGCTTGCAGAGGTGCGGCTCCCACGAACACCTCCGCCGAGGGGTCCGGGAACCTCGCTTCTCCCTTGTGTCGCTACGACAGCGATCTCGGGAGGACACGCGCTGCTGAAAGAAGAGCGGAGAATTACGAGCACCGCGACCGAGCCGTGCCACGCAGAACCCATCACGCTTGCCTCGAGCTCCCCAGCACACGCGTGCATGACCTGGCAAGGAGGCAGCATCCGGCCTCAGCACCCAGGCTGCTCACCAGTCACCCCAGCGGAGGAACGACGGGAAATCCTGCCCCTCCGAACGGAGGAACGACGGGAAATCCTGCCCACGTGCAGTCGCCCAGAGCGCGCAGCGGCGCGTGCTAACGGGCGGCGAAGGGGGAGCCGCGATACCTCTTCGTTATGGGATCCCACGCTTATAACCCACAGCCAAGACAAATAACAGAAAAGCGCTATTGAACAAGCCAATAAAACGCTCAAAATATAGAGGCAATCTTTTCTATTGGCAGCTATTGCTGGAAAACAGACTCGCAATTTTTGGAGTGTAAACATAGCTTGAGAATGAAGGTAATAAAAGAATGGGATACAGTTTTCTTTAGGTTAAAAAACCACCGACATTTTAACACATCGCAGCTAACGTTTCTTTGCTCAAAGCACGGAGCAGACGGGGGAGAGCAGGCTGCACAGGGCGCTGGTTTAACACCACCGAGCAGTCCGAGCCCGGGAGACGGGGCGGCAGCACCCGCGACCTGCCGAGGTGAGCGTTCGAGACGATCATCGTTCACGGACGTTGTTTCAGGCATATAACATTTTACCCTTACATAGCACTTTTCACCTTAAATGACTTTCTAAAGTACATCGTTTTGCAGATATGGAAGTGCCATCTCTCCTGTATATTAACAAATACTGCATCTCACCTTGCACAGCAAAAGGAGATGACAAATGCCATAATCCTTTGACAGTGCAAGAAAATAATACACAGCAGTTCACATGTATCGTATAAAAAAAGAGGGGGAGAACTTTATATTTTTATACTGACATACATAGACTAAATCCAAAAAAATCTTCAAGGCAAAAAAAAAAAGATCAGGTAAAACACAGTGGTTCAGATCTCACTAACAGCTCATTTACAAACCTTCCACTTGATGTCACAGAAACGAGAAACAAAAAGCTCGAAGTCAGGCTGCTCAGAAGAGCTCAGGTCTGGCAGCGTGGAGGCAGCGTGTCTGCCTGCCCCAAAAGCCACTAAAGCAGCTGGGAACGGGCTTGCGACAGACTTCAGAGCCTCGGCAGCAACACCAAGAAGGGGACGTTGCATATCTGAGACCCTCCTCTCTGGCCTTAAGTGCATTGCTGAAAGCCTTAAGCAGCAACTCGGCGCAGCTGTATTTTGGTTTTTCTGTCCTAACACAATTGATGTTGAGTAGCCCATATTTCTTCAATTAACCATGAAATTTAAGTTCAAATTTTTTCTAAAAAGTCTGCATTTTAAAATCATGCAAGATGACACACACAGCAAGAATCACGCTTCACATGTAGCGCTGCCATCCAGAAATCAGACCAAAAAAATCCACATTTAATCTTTAAAAGCAGAATTGATTTAAAAAATTGGGATTTCTCCTCCCACGTGCCATTTTCCTTATACAAAAGGAAAAAGACTGCCTTTGACCACCTCATTTTAAAAGCATGTTTCAAGCAAGCTATCGATCCTCAGCAGAACATGTGATTTTACAAGTACAAGGGTGCAGTCGTCGGAATTAAGGAACGGTTTGGCAAGACGACAGAGAATGCCCGACACCAAAGCACCGCTCGCGGACACACGAATTTGCAGACTCACTATCTGTATTTCTAACCAAAACTGGGATTTCTAATTCTTATTACCATTTTGTGGGGTCATTTTAAGAAGCGCTGGTTAAGTAACACCCGCGCCCGCAGCGCCCCGCGCCGCCCGCTCACGTCGCTCCGGCTGATGGGGAGCAGCAGCGGAAAGAGGAGCAGAGGTGGTTTGTGCATGTGCTTATTTTCACTAGTGTTGGGCAAAAACAACACCACCCTTTGCCGGTGATGCTATGAAGGCTCGGAGGGCTCCGGGCGAGGGGACTTGGAGAAGGGGGGGGATCGCTCCAGCCCGGCAGCCCCGCACGCCGGGCGCCGCTCCCCGCCTCCCCTCCCCTCCGTGCCGATTAATCCGGACCCGGCTGTCACCTTGACACCCGTCGGAGGCTCGCGGATCCCGAAATAAACTGATCAAATATGCAATAAGCGGTCAAGCAGTGTCCCCCACAGGCAGAGAGAGCGGGCGCTGCTCGGCAGCGATGCTCGGCAGCCGCGATGCTCCCGCTCGCCCGCCTCCGAGAAGGGGGTTCTCCTCACCTTCACCACCTAACGAGCCAAATTCGGTTTAAGAAAACACACTATATTAAGTAAGAGACCTAATGGTGGTATACTGGTCCATTTTTAAATTAAATGATGTTCATTAAAGGAACATCACCTCCCCATAATTAATTCTGCTTTGAGAAGGAAGGGGGGGCTGCAATTAATGTAGCATGCAAGCTCCAGTAGATGCTCCATATATTTTCTCCCTACCATCACCCCTCCTCCATGAAGGCATCTCTGCTAATCTCCCGCTCACTTCTGAACGCGAGGACCGAGTTTTTGGCAGGGAAGCACCACGACAGCACACAGCAAAACCTCAGTCCGTCCCCCCCAGCCTTTGCACGTTGACTCCGTTAGGTGTCGTAGGGCTGACAGGGTTACGTGTCCGTGCATCAACATCCGCAGCCGTGGTGCGCCGCTCCTCAAAGCTGCAAAGACCCAAGAAACCAGGCCCATGTTCTGAAGAGGTTCAGACAACGAAATCACTGGGACACTCCTGCACCTCCACGCTGCGATGGGTAAGGGTTTGGGTTGCAGCGGGGAGGAGAGAGGGTGGCGGGGAGAAGGGGGCATTTGGTTCCAAATTTAAGGCTTTTTTGTATTGCATTTTTCTGGAGATTTTAAACCTGACGGAAAGAGAATGAGAGCACATGGCTGACGAGTCAAAAATGGGAAGGTAATCACAAATAAAATGAGATTATTCTTCAACTGTGACTCAGTAGATAGCACTTCCAACAGGCCAGCATGCACGAGACAGTGACACATGTAAGGTCGTACAGTGACAAAAATCGATAATTCCCCAAGCAGGGAAGAAGAGCCTAGTGGTTACAGCAAATGACACAAATTAGTCCTCTCTCCGCAGCTGCGTGCAGCTCTTTTGGAAGTCTTTGCGAAGGAAACCCTCCGCCCCGCCACGAAGCCAGTCGGTCCCCTCGCTTCCCATCCCTCCCGTCACAAAAACGGGCAAAAAAGGATGCAACTCGGAGGGATTCGTTTATTTTAACAAATGGAACGTGCATTGCAGCTGTTGGGTAAAAGCATTGACATTTCTTAAAATGCACAGAAAAATTTTGCCAACACAACTTCAGATAAGTCCAGTTTGATTAAACCAACTTTAGCCCCTCTGGAAATACCTGCAGATTTGCCATTACTTATACTAGCCTCAACTCTTACTAGCTTGTCCTCTAAATTTGTGTGTGTTCGCTAACAAATATCACCTGACTTAAAAGTGATTAAATCACTTTAAAAAAATGCACTTTCAGCTAAATTGGCAGCACACTGTACAGAAACCGGGGCCAAGGCTGCGAAGCTGAGAGAGGCAACATAACAGCGCTGCTCTGCCTCCCTGCAAATAACTTTCCCTCCTCTCTGCCACGCGTTGGGGCAGATGGGAAAATCGAGTTCCCGGGAGCTGAAAAGCTGGACCAAGGAGGGGCACGCGCGTCCCTCCAGCTGCTGCCACGCAGAAATCCTGCCTCATTAACGGAGGGTTTGCTGAAATATCACTGAAGCTCTCTGCTGGCCTCATTCCCCTTCACGTTTCCGTTCTTGGAAAGCTCTTTCCAGTGTCGGGGCTCAGCCGGCCGCGGGAGCCCCTTCGCTCCGGACCCCCACGCCCGGCCCTGGAAGAGTCCGGAGGGAGCGAGGCCCCGGGCGCTTGTGGGACCGCAGGAGGGGAAAGGTCTGCTGTAGGCTGAAATCTGCTGCCGGATCCATTCTCACTCTGTGCTCTCATTTGAGCACCCACAGGCTGCACTAACACTCTCCCCAGCGCTTGGGGAGATGATAAACACTAGAAAGAGGCAGTTTTACTTCTTTCGATGCTTCTGCACGGCTTAGGCCACTTTTTCAGACGCTGTGCGTAAGCAAGACCCCACGGGCGCCCGGCGAGCTTTGCCCCTTCCCCGGCGCCGGGCCGGGCCCCTGCCCTCCGCACAGCGTGCCGAAGGGCTCATCCTTCCCCTTTACACGCAAAACGGGCATTTCGGCTGCGTTTTTGAAAACCTGTTTGTGTAACGTATGAAGACTAACTTGGATTCATGAATATTTGATTTAATATACATTTATTTCCCCTAAAGGAAGATACATTTTATTTAATACTGATTGCAGTTCTTATTACCTTCCTAAACCCAACACGCCGCTCGGCATGCCAATTACGCCGGCACGCCGCAGTTCTGGCTGAGGAAGCACTTCCATTACAAGCTTCTGTTTTTAAACACATGTAAAATTCCCACCATCACATACCCTTCCCCTTAGACCCCCTTCTGCAAAACAAACCTTTCAGCTAAAGATGCTCAAGCTTCCTCTCAGCCCAGACAGAAAGACTTCAGCTCGTCTGAATCAGAACCTCCTATTCGCACTTATTTAAATGCATGATCAAGCACAGATAGCTGACAACAGCAAAAAATATCCTATTAAAAGAAACTTAAATGAAAAAATTAAAACCTCGCTGCTAAGTTTGCATTGTGATAACTGCTCAAAGTGATTTAAAGTCTGCACCAACTTTTATGCAACACAGTGAGACCTCAGTAACCGTATACACACCAAAGCTCCCTAAATCTCCTATGGTTGCACTGACACGTGCTGGAAGCCTCAGACATGGATCTGAAGAATGAACTTTATCAAAGATTTGCTTTTGCTAAGTGTTTATTAAGTATTTAAACAAATCCGTGTTAGTACAAAAACTATTTTAGAGCAAAGCTAAAACCCTTTGATTTCTCACTCAATTCCTTCACAGTTTCTAGTCTCTTCCAAGTTCATAAATCAGCTAGTTCCCAGCACAAAGCAAGATCTGCTTTTAATTTAAATAACACTCACTAAAGCATACCTTTATGAGGACAACCCTTGCAGCCATCCTACATCTCAAAGCAGTGAAAGCAGCAGAAGCCCACAGCCCTGCTTAGCTCCTATTGAGCAAGGATGGGTCTTGGAGCAGATGGAAGGTGGCTAAAAAACGTTGTGCTGCGTACTCAAAGTCCACATGGACAGTGCGGGCATGTATTTATTTTTGTTTTCCCTTTCGGCTGTATCCAGTCATGTTTTACAACTGCATTTCTGTGCATTGCCTGTGCTGTTTGTTTCCAGGCGATACTGGCATTGCATTCGCTTCCTAAGCGGAAGCCTGCCCGGTGCTCATCTCCCAGGCAGCGACGGGAGCGGGGAGCAGCCCAGCCTCGCCCCAAGCCCACTGCCGCTGCTCGCTCAGGAGCTCGTCCCAAACACCCAAAGCAACCTCCACCTAACCCACCCCTGCCGAGCGAAGCCACAGGGCAACGTATTGCTATTGCAACCCGACTGAGGCCACCACACAACCTCCCTTGTCAAGCTAAGGATTCACCCAGGGGAATGGGTGCCCCGGCACAGACAGGGGCACCGTTAGGCAGCCCGAACGCAGCCCACCCCCGGCACCGCACGAACACACCGAGCTCCACGCCGCAACGCGCTCTCGGATCTGCCATTCCCCCGGGAGCCGGACATGCTGCTGCAACATCTGCACACGCCGAGCCACGATCTGTCCGGTAGCTTCAGTGCAACCTCGCACAGAAGAAACAGAAGCCCAACAGCTCGTATATTTTTCCCCACAAAGCTCACGTTTGTTGAAGAAATCCCTCCTCTCTCAGGAGATCAATTGCATTTATGGAGCAGAGTTACTGCTAAAGAAGAGGCAACACTTCTCAGGTGACATTTTGCTTAGCGTCTTTATGTCCGAGTGGGATGCTAAGAACTCGGACTCAGACAGTGGTGCTCTAGGATCACCCGACTGATTTAAGACAGTTGTGGACTTCTTAAGCGAAAAATACTTCCCACCTGTTATCTTCACGACTGCAGTCAATCTCAGCAGCCAGCGCTGGGAAGAGAGCTGGTTGGGTGGTTTTACAGCTTAAATGGTGCTAAAGAGAAACAACAGAGGTCGTTCGACTTCCTCTCACCCAGAGGTTACACAGCACTTTATAACATATGCACCAGCCTAAGTCAAGACTTTGGCGAGTTCCTTCATCTGCTGCTGAAACTGGGCCGTTTCCGAGGTGAGAACGAGCCACTTTCAACAAACAGAATCGAGCAGCGTTCTGAACGGCAGACTCAAAGTATTACTCATCCGAGTGCAATAACTACGTGCATTTAGACAGGAAAAAAGCAATTAGTGGTATTAGCTTCTGGCCAGGGCAAGCAGAGCGAAACATCCCGGGCCGCCGCGGCGAAGCGGCCCGGGAAGCGCGAGGAGCTCGCCGCTGCTCGGCGTTCCTGCCTCGCGGGCAGGCGGGCGCTCCGATGAATAGGAATGCTGATTACTTTCACCAAAGCTCAGGAAATGCTCTCCGATCTCATTGAAGTCTCCGGAATAGTATAATTGGTTCAATTGTCTAACTCAGTCCGTATCCGCAGCAATCTTTTGTCCTTCGCCAACCAGCTCTTGCTGCACGTATTCTGCTGCTTTCCCTCTCTACATAAAGCGCCTATCCTGTACTATATTCAAGATTAGATAAGTGGTGTATTGCTTTGTGCTGTAATGTGTTACTGGTTCATGCTGAGATGCATAAAAGAAAAAATGCAAACACAAACACTGACCCAAGGAGAAGAAAGGGAGGAAAGTAGGCAGAGAAGCAATTCTCTTTGAGGCTTAGTTACCACCTTCCAGTAAACATGTTTTTCAACAGTTTATGATCTGACTACATGTTTAGATGATTGAGGGGTTGGGAACCACAGGTGAAATATCCTACATGCTCCAAAACTGGAAGAGAACTGAAGGGCCCAGGAAGCTCAGAAAGTCATCTGCAGGACGTGGTAGAGGCGTGGAGTCCTGCACGGGGTCTGATTTTGCCACGTGCGGTAGGAAAACAACAAGGGAAGAGAAAGTCCTTGCCATGAGGAGCTCACAATTTAACCACGGAACAGCCCAGGCCTGGCAAAGCTATTGCTAGGCTAGCAGGGCAAAGAAGGGACCGGCCGACCGTGAGCTGCTGGTACCTGCCGAGGCTGCGGAAGCCCCAGCAGTTGCGTGCCACCAGCCTCCGGACACCCCCGTAAGGCCGGCCTGACCCAGCACGTGCTGGAAGCGGCAGCTTTGCTTCCCCCATGTCCCTCTCAACACCGTCTCTCCCTCTTTAACGCTCATTACAGTCCAGAGAGACTGGAGCCAGCAGAGCAGCACGTATTGACCCAACAGAATCAGCAGCTTCGCACCCATCCCAGGGCGGAGGCTGGCTCTGAACAGCGGGCAGACAGACCTCTCCGGCTCTTATCCCTAAGCCGGTACTTTGGGCACCTCTCATAGAAATTTAAGTGTGCAGGCCAAGATTTTGCTTAACAGGCAAGAACAAGCCCTTTGCACCTGCGCAGCGCCTTTTATCCCAGCGTTTCATAGCGCCTCGGCAAACAGCCCAAGCCGCCTCCGCGCCTCTCCCGGAGGACCACGAATCTCTCCATTTTGCAGATGGGAGAACCAAAGCACAGAGGGATTTAAGGGTGAATCCCGCGGGCTTCAAGCAGCAAGGTCGCTTTCCCCCACCCCGTTATGGGGGCAGAGCCCCCGCTCCCCCCGGGGCGAGGGGCGGCTCGCCACCTCCTCCAGCCTGGGGACGCGCAGCGGCCAGCCCACGGGCACGGTCCTCTGCAGACGGGGTAAGGGCTCCCTCTCCCGTTACAAGAGGCTGTGACCTCTGCCTTGGAGCAGCCGGATCACGGCGGTCCTCTGGGACGGGAGGCAACACCACGCTCGTGCCTGATGTACCGTGGTGGCGGGACATGGGACACAGCTTCACTGCACCCAAGCACCGAGCGCTCGGCCACCAACACCCACCTCAAACCCTGGGCGGTCTCTTCAGCCGAGAGCTGACCCAGCTGGCAGGACTTCCCAAAAAGGGAGATTCTCACCAGAAAAGGAGGGGTGGGGGTACGGGAAAGGCCGGCTGTCCTCGCTCTTGCATCTCAACGTCAGCCCGGACGGGCTGGGGTGCAGGAGTGGCACCGCGGGGTGACAACCGGCCCGCGGGCTCAAAGGCAATGCCAAAAATTAAGGGTGAACTGTAAGACATTGAAGTTGAATTCATTTAGTATTTACTTTCAGCCTTTTTCTATCGCGCTTGCTCCTTTGCAGTATGTACACACGTGGAAAAACAGCAAAAACCCATCTTCTGCACTTCCTCGGGATTTCTGTCCCATCCATTACTGTCTGACGGGGGGGCGGGGGCGAGCCGAGCGCGCTTCCTCCTACCAGCCCTCGTGTTAATTTGAAATCACGGTCCTCGGCTCCAGCCCCCAACACGGGTATTTCCTGCCTCTTGGCTCTGCCTATCAAATCATTATTAATCTTCCTGGCCTGTGTATATTCATTAGATAAACACTGAAACCGCGGCGTTGTTTATTGTCTGCTCTGTACACATCATAACCCTGGGAAGACAAGATGAATTTGACAGCTAATGTAAAAATTACAGCAGGCAATATATCTTAGATTTGGGTGGAACACCAAGATGAGAGTTAATCAATAAAATCCTAACTTAGGTATTGTATGAAATGGCACTTCATTCATTATTAGGAGTTGGTATAAAACGTGATTTACTGGTTTGATATATTGGCCCTTCACCTTAGGGACCTATTTTCAAATCCAGTCCAATCCAAAGTGACTAAAGATCCCTCTAGCCTGAGGGCTTTCAAAGGATACTATTGCCAGAAATTTATGAGAGCTTGCTTGCAGCGCGTGCTTCGTGAGCAAGGAAACGGCACACGGATGCTGGAAGGGTTAACCCAAGAGGGCATGTTCACCGAAAGCCAGCCACTTCCGTTAAAATCCATGGAGCAAAAATAAATAAATTGTAGGCATTTCTTCCTCTCCTCGTGGATTTTACCCAAGCCCTTGAAAGCGAGGGCTGCAACGCAGCTCTTGGGCTGCTTTGCATTTTCCTTCTCTTTTCTCCCTGCCTTTCCACATCTCCAGGAGGAGTTACGTGGTTCTTTGCAGAAGTCAACATGAAAGGCCTCCTGGCCCCAAAATGAGGATGCCCGTGCTGTAAAACCCCATGGGACAGAGCATCTCGGGCACCGGCCAACCCAAGCAGACACTCGAGGAGACAGTCCCCGGGGAGGCAGCTGTACAGGCAGCTGTTGTCTACCTGTCGTTAAACCCCAACAGGGAAGACAAGCTCCAGCACTGCTCCGCATTCTCCCAAGCTTCACATCTCAGGAAAACCTTGAAAATCGGCTGTTTATGAAGCCTACACCAGCTACGTTTGAGTTGCCAGTTAAAATGCCTCCTTTTTCCCGCCCTCTCCTACCAAAACAAAGGATGTTTGTTCCTAGACAGGAAAAAAAGCCCAATATTTTGTAGTTTTGTTTCTTGTGGGGAAAACAAATCATAAAACTAGTCAAGCTGACCTTTGTCTCAGTATTTAGGTGATAAACTCTATTGAATTCTCCAGTATTTTTAAAACCATACCAACACGTACCCAATTCTCTAGCAACTGCAGTATCATTCGTATTTGATTTTGAAGTCAACTCCATGCAAATAAGACCTGGCTCGTGCAAAGCACAAGCTTAACATCATACCCCAAGGAGAGACCCGAGAGCAGCTCTGCTGCAGAGCTCCCTCATCTCCCTTCCCCACCGCTCCAGCAAGGCCAGCGAGGAGGGTCACATCCTTCAGCGAGAGAGATCCCAAGTGCCCTTGTAAATAGAGTACTTATATTTTTTGCAAAATCCCTTCAGTTTTTGCACCAGGGCGTTGTACCACTATGCACAGCACAAGCACAATCCTTGTACAAAATTTCAAGGAAGAAAACTCTAATAATTCATAGAGAAAACACACGGTAGCACAGCCCATATCTTTCCTATTCAAAAGGCACTGAAATCAGTGGTTTGCTCTCCTGCTGTCTTTTTACAATCAATTGCTCCAGGAGACCTTGTACAAAAGACCTGGCTCAGGTGTCCTATGAATCTAGTAGCCATCACAGCCCAGTAAACCTGAATGAGAAGTGGAATGATTTAGATGCTAATGACTAATGGAGTGATATCTGCCCGGGCAATTGGCAGCCATGCAGGAACAGCACTGAGCACTCCCAGGCCTTGTCGGTGCAGAGAGAAGAGAAAGATCCCTTATCGCATTTTTATAAGTTTGCATTTATAGGGCAAATAAAATAGAGCATTTTAAAAACCAGGAAGCATTTCAGAGAACTGATTTTTTTCCGTATAAAAATCACAGATAGAATTCAACTTTAAATACTTTTCTGGCTAGGAAAAAAGGAAAAAAAAAATCAATTGAGCTGATTACCTTGCTGAGTACCAGTGAAGATTTTAGTTGTCTTTGTAATTGTACTTTTTCCTTGCTGGCTTTTAAACATAAAAGGAAAGTGACTTTACTGCTGTAGTAAAACCATAGGCCCCAGTCAAAACCAACACAGCAGGGCTGTTAACCCCCTCGGTGCTGTTCCAGTTCCATAGCCACACAAAAATCTCTGGTCAAAAGCTTGGCGGCAGATTCATCTCATATATACTAAAGACAATGCATATTTTTCTTTGTTTTTCCCCCCCCAAAATGGTTAATTCTGCCCACGTCCTAAAAAGAAAGTTCCAAGGGTCTGATCACGGCCATCGCTGGGGAGGGTCCCCCGACGCGACACGGCTGCGTGTCGGGGTCCCGGTGTCCCCAGGCGAGGTGGCCGGGAGGCAGCTCACTGCTCCCGAAGGGCCACTCGCTCTGCCGATCCAGCATCCCGCCAGGTACCGGCGACCCGGATCTCAGCTTGTTGCTTTTCATTTCTGAGCGGCACAACTGCAAGAGCTGCTGGGACCGGCATTCAGATCACCTCATTTTCGTCTTGCCCGTTGAGTTCGAAGGCAGAGGTCGTCCATGCTGCGGCTGGAAAGCGCTCAGACCCTCTGACCGGCCGCAGCGCATCCCACAGACCCTCGCAGAGGCACCAACCCTTCCACCTCTCTGCTTCAAACCTGGGGTGCCCTGATGGACTATGATGGAGCTACGGATCTGCTGGCAGTGCTCTCTGCAGCTCCGCACAGACCCACCAGATTAGGCCAGTACCAGCAAAGGCTTTCAAACACGCACCCGTTCCCCCCCTCTCCGTTAGCTAAAATCCTCAGATGGGGACAGACAACTCCAGCAGCAGATCCGCCCCGGCAGGCTCCAAAGGCTGCTGGCATCGGCGCCTCCAGGACTTTCCCCAGCTCCATCACAGCAACAGAAACCGTTCAGGCCAAGTTGGACGGCATCGCTCCCCCGCACCTCCCTCCTCCCCGTTTCGTTATCGCGGGGCGCCTTCGATGACAGCAGAATTTTCACACTGTCGCCGCTTGCGAATGGGATTCTGCGCGCGTCTCTCCTGAGATCTATATACGCTGCTCTCCACTCATAACAGACGTGGCTGCAAGACAATCAGTTAAAGGGAACAAAAATAGATTTCCCAAACCAAACATAATAAATTCAATGCTTCACCCCCTCCTGGCTTAAAACAGGCACAAACTGCAAATGCAAAAGTGACGCTTTTGCGGTTTGTGCAAGTTCTGCTGCCTCCCCAGACGGGAGCAGAGCCAGCGGGAGACGAGGAGCGGGTCTGGAGACAGCTCCCTTCCAGATAATCATCCTAGAGCTGAACAGGCTTCCTCAGATAGACTACTTGTCTAAAATAGCAAAGATCTCACCATTCAGTGAAATCACCATTCCCGGTTAGAATTCACTTCACTTCTGCTGTCCTGGATTCTCCAGGCAGCTATTTCTGCATTTCCCCTGCCACCGCAAGCCACCGCAACGCTTTCACTGCATCCTCGTGCGAAGGCAGGTTGTCACTTAGGGGCAAAGCCCCGCTGAAGACGGCGCGAAGGGAAGAGCTCCCCGATGGGGTCCCGGAGCTGCCTCCTGCCTCACGCCGCCGGGCACGGTGCTCCCGAGGCAGACGGGGCTCCTCCACCACGCTTCCCGTGCTGTTAGACATTACCTCTTAAGACACACTCCTGCTAATGCTTTTGGACACCTGACGCGATTGCTGGCTCGGGCCCCTCTCCGAGGCCTCAGGAGCCTGGGGGTAGAGGGGTCTCAGCTGCACTTCGTCCCGTTTAGGGCTCCTGCATTTCCATCCACGCAACCTTCTAGAGCGGGTAGGGTCTCACGCAGTGAAACAGCCTAAAAACAAGTGCAGCTAAAGCCACGATGCCCAGATTTACCGCGATTACTACGCCAGCCAGCTGGCCCTCCTGCAAGGGCTCCCCGAGATCAGCAGTTCTCCCTGAAATACCACGAGTAACAGAGGGGAGACGACGGGGAAGTTAAGGAGACACGGTGTCAAACAGTGCTAGAGATTTAAAAGCTTGTTCTGGAGCTGCTGAGGAAACATGGTAGACACTTGCCAAGTTTTCAGTTTACTCCCATTTCACTGCCTGGAACAGGGCAGTTGTGGAAGCCCTTGGCGAAGCGGTCGGGGCAGGAGAGCAGAGCTGCACCTTCCAAACCCCGCAGCTTGCTTGTCCGGGCAGGAAGCACCACAGTCAACGTACGGTTGTCCGATTTCCTCGCTTTTCCACGGGGCCAATCCGTTGCACATTAAATCCATCAGAAAGACACCCCCCCTTTCCCCCCACTATGGGTCAGGTCTGCTATTCGCCCACCCGGCAGATCCCCCCCGAGCAGCACACCACATCTCCTAAACCTGCTCCGGGTGCTCATGCACACGCTCCGTCCCTTCCCGCAGCCGAGAACGGGCTCGCTTGGAGCCTCCCTCGCTAGGGCAGGAGGTGCGAGAGCAGACGGGAGCAGATCCTGCTTTGCACCGAGCTCCCCTCGCTGCGCGCTGCTCATTGTCCGCTCTCAGATGGGAACGGGCAGCAGTAATTCGTGAAATCCTTGGGCCCGTAGCCAAATCGTCCAGTTGGCTTTAGAAAGAAACCAAAAAGCACTGACTTACTCGTGGCAACTGGCCCAATATCAATACACAGTGAACAAAAACAACAGAAAGAGCGAAGAAAAACCAATACTGACAAGCCTTTATCAATTAGTTTATCATTGCACACAACCTTTTTTACACCAAWGCTTAAAAAAAAAAAAAAAAAGAACACCCTATGCAATGAAAGTACCTGGAAAACAACTCCCCTCAAAGATCTCAAAGCTCTTAAAAACAAAAGACCCCGAACACAACAGTACGTGCACACACACACATCAAAAAAAAGGGGGGGGGAGGGATGGGGGGAAGAAAGCACCTAGCACAAAGGGACTGAGAAAGCGGTGGTGGGGATGGGGGGGGGATGGGGGACAAAAAAAACAAACAGAAACCCTCTGTTTTGCATGCCAAAATTACATTTGATGTGCAATACTCTACACATGAACACACACAGACACACGGTAATTTGCTAGCACGTTTAGGAGGACTGAGACTTTCTCCGTGCTGAGAATGAGCCCTGTATTCTGGGTACGGCAAGGCAAGTAATGAATTTGTAAAAGGGAGAGAGAGGATAGTACATGTGTGCACACAGGAATTGTCAAGTGTCTTAGACATGGAGATTTAAGTATAGAAAAAAACAAAACAGCAGACTATTCTCAGCTTAGTGAGAGGAGAAAAACAAACAAACAAACAACATTTAACCTAAAACACTGAGTTGAAATCTATACCTACATCTGCTTACAAACAAGTCCTCTGGTGTGTATTTAAAATATTAGTTTTATTCGCTTTGCATCAGCGGCTCTCAGTTCTGCCCGGGGTTATGCAGGTAGGGCTCGAATAAAAGCAGAAATTAGCCAAGAATGTTTTCTGAGCACTATCTAAAAACACCGATATGTTTAACGCCACATGAGACACTTTCGCGCTCCCTCTTCGGCACCAGAATCTGCCTCGTTCTCTCCATCCTTTCGCGGCATGTTTTTGCCCTCGCGCCGACGGAGGATTTAGCTCCTTGTTGTCAGAGGATGAATGTTTTTATTCCGTTTGCTCCCAGGCCAGCATCAAAAGCTCCCAGCACACGGGTTAACCAGATGATCCCTTAATACACAAAGGACCCCCAAACAGCTTAACCTTAACCCAGCCGCAGAGATTCCACCCAGCCTGCTAATGCTGTCCTGAATCGTGCGCTCTATTATTACATCTGAAATCCGTTAAAATTTCACACAATTTCCTGCACAGCAGTGTATATAATAGTGCTGGGAGCCAATATGTTTCTATAATTGGGCCTGTAGTGGGGCAGAGTCCAAAGCAATTAATCCAGCCTCCTTCCTTGTTTGCGCCCATATAAAGCTGACAGGGTAGAGAGTAATTGGAAGTGAGCGGCCTCTATCCCCTACTTTAAATTAATATTTTCCTGTTCTGATTTAATTTCACCCGGTAACAGTGACACAAAGACACGCCATGTCAAGCACTAAGTAATCTGCAGCAGCTGCCTTAGGAGGAAACTTTTATTCATCAGTAATATACTGACCTGTATATCACTCCCCATACAGTACACAACATTCCTGTCAGACAGACAGCTGCATTTAACTCTGTATAATCAGCAGAGAGGGGAGAAAGGGAAAACTACGTGTATACACACACACGCACAAGCACTCACATGCACACGGAAGATACGAAACAGACAGAGGAATTTAATTAATCATGAAAAATTCAGCTTTCCAAAGGGGGAAAAAATTAAATGGCAAATATAAAAAACATGCTAATCAGCAGCACCAAGGACCCATGCAAATGAAAAGCCAGAAGTAATGGCCAAAACACCCAGGCCATTAAATCAAATCACTGAGAAAATAATGGCTAAACTCTCTCTTACTTGTAACACTCAATTTATGTAGTCAATATGGCTCTGAATGAATGAGTGAAGGTACTAAGAGCACAAATCTAAATTCAATATACATATCTTAGAAAAATCCCCAGCGCACGTGCTCACACGCTGACAAGCCGTATAAAGCGGACATTGCTATTGCACGTGGTATGGAAGCGGAAAGGAGGAAACTGGCTCCATTTAGGATAATTCCCCTATTTACACCAGACCAAATATCTAAATATACGTAGATTGCTGTAACAAGTCCACAGCTGCCAAGGAATTTGCGGGAGCGTGTCCGGCTGGGAGCAGCGCGGCCCTCGTGGCGATGCAGGAGCCCATCGAGACCCGTCTGCCGCACATAGGAGCTGCTCGCCAGCGAGCACCTTCAGCTGCGAGCCGTGCGAGGTCTGCGACACGCCCTTAACCACATCTTCCACTTTAGTGGAAGACACTAACACTATTTGCGCTTCAGTCCGTGGCACATTGATATACAATGGCTAAAAAAATATATGCAATATATTTTCCATACCTAGACAGACTGCTCGGGCATGGGCCAGGAGCAGGACCTCACGTCTGCAGCAGCACTGCTGGAAGGCAACAAGGTTTTTATTCTCCTCGGGTGCTCAGTGCTCCCCCGGGGGGGACTTTCCCCCTCCATTGCTTTTCAAAGCAATCCCTCCACTGTAGTCCCGCTACCTCGAACCCTTCATCCCTGGCAAGGGGGAAATCCAGCCTTCAGCGATGGTCAGACACTCTCAAGCCTGCTGGGCTACGTTTGCAGAGGAATTTGGAGGTGACAACCTCCTTCCATCTGGCCACGGCCCAGCTGAGGGGTAGTGAAGACACCAACGCGTTGGACAACACGACCGTCTACAGCTTCGCTGCTCCAAAGAGCCGCTGGCCCCAAGCGCAGCGACGTTCGCTATTAACACCGAGGACGCCGGGCTCCGGGCATCCCTGGGAACGGGTGGGAGCCCCAGAGGATCCGTTTGCCCAGTGAAGGATCACGTGCCTTCAGCTGACGTAGATTCAAACACCCCAAACCGGCGATCGCAGCTAAGGAATCAGCGTTCAATACGCAGCCAGGAGCCGCGACATCGAGTTTAGCCGCTGCGCGGGGATCTGCGTGAGGTTCACGTACGGAAAAGCCCCGTCTCAGGGGAATCCCACGGGACACGGCAGCTTAGTCCTCGGTGGATCAGCAGCTTATTTACAGTTGCTTAAATTTTCCCCTCCTCTCTTGTTCTTGATTTTGTTGGATTTTCTTCCTGCTCACTAGTATTACATTCTCATTTAGAGGCAATACGCTGAGGCCACAGCTGATCGCCGGCACCGGTGGCTGGAAATCGAGCTGACGCGGGGCTGCCTTCACCGAGTTCCCTGTACTAGAGCACAGCTAAGCTGCCAGATGATCGTACAGCAGCAGCCGAGGCCATCGCACACCGCTACCAGCTATCACGATACACCCACCTCGCTTCGCTACAGCCCTGCTGCGGTCCTGCTCGCGAGAGGCTCCGACACCGTCACCCTCGCAGCATCGGCACAGCTCGCGGGGAAACGCACCGGGACCCCCGAGCACCGAGCAGCCCCGGCGCCTGGCCCGCAGCCGAGGGCGGCTGAAGCCCTCCGCGCCCAGAAGGCCTGTGCCCGGGCTGGGGGCTGGCAGGATGCTCCGCGGCAGGAGCGGGGAGCTTGGGCTCCGCACCCGGCTAGTTCTGCTGCAGCCAGGTTGCGACGGCGGTTCTGCCCCGACCCAGCCCGCTGGCACCATCCGCGACCGAGACCCGCCTTGCTCTGCACCAGAATGAGAGCAGTCTTTTCCCAAGCATGTTTTAAATGCAACAGCACATGCCCCATGGCTGCTCTGCGACATTTGAAACTCAGGCAGAAGAGAGACCATGAAGCAGCACGCTACTTAAGGGAAAGCAAACTAACAAAACAGAAGCAGCTAAACGAAACTGCTCGTCCGACTCGTAGCACAACACCCCCCCCAAGCCCGCCCAAGTCAACCTAGGGGAGAGCAGCCGCCAGCAGCACCCCCGGGCAGCTGCAGCATCTTCACCTGGCAGCACCCGAACCACCCCAAACGGGCCGCAGCATCACATCCTTCAGCAGCGACCCCCTTGGATACTTTGGGGAACGGTGCAAAAGCTTTAAGACGCGCTGAGCTGCGCTGCTCCAACACGGGAGCCTTCCTGGCCTGGCCGGAGCACGAGGAGCCTTTTTATTTCAAGGAAAGCATACAGGGATAACACTAGCAATGCAGCTGACTCTTCCCACGCACGTACACTGTTATTCAGCAGTCTGTCTCAGGGCTACACTGGAGCAGCCTTATAGCCTTTTCAGTGGGGGTTTTTTTCCCCCCTTTTTTTTCTTTTCAAAAAAAACCTCTTAATGTTGTTAAACTCTGTTGTCAAAAAATTAATAAACAGGAAGCAAATAGGTTGCACCAATACTATTATTTCCACTGATTTTAAGGCTGGAAGGGGCTATGACGATCATGTCACAAATTGTTTGTTTATAGAAAAAAGTTTTAAAAAAGGGTAAGTCACCAGCTCTTGGCCCGAACCGAGGGGCAGCATCGCGATCAGCTGCTCGCCCTGGCCGATGGCCGCAGTCGGCGCAGAACAAACGATCCCTTTGTGCAGTTTTGCATAAATGTTTGTCAAGCGTCTCGGGATCCTCTCACAATGTCGGCTATTAAGGAACAGAAGTCAAATTCCCTGGAGCACGGAGGCGTGTGGGGAGTTATCCACTTAGGCTAAAATCCCTGTCAATATATTTTTCTGCTGGCGAGAGTCTGCATACAAACAGGAGAATCAAGGCAGCGATAACCATGCGGAGGGTGGTCGCAGGAGCACAGGCAGGTGCAGGGAGCACTCGAGCAATTCTGCGGTGCCACTAACCTTCTCGGGCTGACAAAAACGCTGGAGCTAGCATAAAAGAAAAAAAGGGAAAAAAAAAAAAGGAAAAAGAGAGAAGAGAGAGAACTCAAAAGCTTTTGAGCATCAGCCTTGCAGCCAAGCACACCCAGCACACTTCGATTTTGATGTACAGTTTGAAACAAATCAATAGCAGTATAATAATACTCAGCACGCTGTGTAATTTTTATATCATTAGTTTTCATTTTCCGCTCCCCATGCATCAAAAAACTTACAACGGGCTCGTAAAGTTTATTTAGTATTCCATGAATTCCTAATCAGTTTCATTTCATAATGATTCAGAGCGGCCGTTGCCAGGGCCCCGGTGTCAAAAAATCGATAAAACCAACACACTTTTCCTGATGGCGGCTGCAAAAGGATCTATTGTAGGGGAATTATGATTTATGTCTGGGCTGCACCACGAGCAGCAGCAAGCGACAGCCTGGCTCAAGAGCTGAGATGTTCGCCAATAATGATTTATACGCATGCCTCTCCCCTCCCCAGCCCCGCGCCCCCTCCGCTCCCGAGCACCACCGCGGGCCCTCGCGTGCCTCGCCGCGATGGGGACGGGGACAGGGACGCCAAGCCCAGTGCAAGGCGGCCCTCGCCGGCGATGCTGCCTGCCCCTCTCCGGCGCTGCCCCTGCAGCCCCCCTGGTCCCCAGGCTCCGGCGACGGCCTCTCCAGCCCCGGCTCCGGAGCAGCACGGGGACGGTTCGATTTTCAGCCTGTGCAGAAGGCGCCTATTCATCTTGGGGCGCCCGTTCTGTCACGCTGCCCGGGCAGGGAGAGCGGGCGGGCGGCTCCAGGAGAGCCCCCGATCTCTGAGCAGACGCGGACACGTGCCGGAGGAGGGCGAAACGAAGGCTGAGTGGAGATGAAGACAGATCGCAGGTGCATTGAGGTTCTTTAAAGAAAAGTTAGAGCTTCGACAAGAAACCTTTTTCTGCTGATTAAGACCCCAAATTTGAGGGAGGCTGTTACCCTCCGTCATGTGGTACAATGTCCTAAAGATGCAGATATTCTGGGTTAGACGCATGGAGGATGCTCATGACTGGTTACTTGGAAGATGCCCGTATGCAATAAGGAAGCAGCGAGGTGCAGAGATCGCCCTTGGTCCTGCTACGTTTAATATGGTAGCCAGGGCGGTGGCTTTCCACCAGGGAAGGGAAAACCAGAGGAGAAGAGTATTTGCAAAGGGAAGGGACAGGTACAGCTCGTTGTTAAAGTCCTATTTGCAGAAAGAAGGATGAAAAGCAATATTTAAGCATCTAAATGAATTTGAGATACATGCACTACTCTCTTCTCATTTCCAAGGGGAATTTCCCGGAGTCCCTGCTCCGCCACGCAGGGCTGCGCTCCCCAAGCTCACTTCTCCCCGTCCGTGCAGAAGCAGGGGGAGCTGTTATTGCTCTTTTAGGCGTAGTTCTTCAGACCTGCATCCACTTTTGCATCCACATTTTATCACATTAAGACGTACAGTAGCATATATGATTATTAACAACTCACTTTCACCTTTTCTCAGCACTAGCAGGAGAAGGTCCAGTAAGGTGTTGGTTCTCGGTGACTCGCAACACATCTTCCAAGTACCAGAAGTTTACTGCAGACTGCTTGGTTATGCCACTTTGCAACATAAATTAGGCATTTTTCCATAACAGAAATAGCTGGCTTGTGCATGTTGGGCAAGAGAAGGGAAGAAAGGAGGAGAAATATTAAGAAAATAATAATCTCCCCTCTTAGCTGAGTTGCTGACAAGAGATAGGCAGGATCGTGTGTTCAGAGCACTGTCTCTCTTGCCCTGAGCAGTGGGCAACGCAGTCACTCGCACTTTTAATCCTTCAGTTATCGCAAGGGAAACGTTCAGCTTTTGGGGCTGGGGAAGGAGCGCGTGAAGCCTTCTGCAAGGACGGCTCTCGCAAAGCGCTGCCTCCCTCCCCTCCACCCAACGGCCTGGGAACGACCGCGAATAAAGCTCTGCACGGGACAGGCCAACGGCACGCCAGCAGCTGTAGCACCTGCTGAACTGCTTTGTTGCAGTCGTGTTTGGAGAAAAAGGCTTTTCCCCTAGTTTTGCACACACAGAACTGTCCGCAGGCCACCAGAGCAGCTAGTGAGCAAGGCAAGCGCCGGGCCACCTCCTGCCCACATGCCCGGAGAGTTTATCCCGTGTTCCTTGCAGCAGGATGGCAGATAGCTTGGGGACAAACAGTGCCCTAAAACTTGGCTGCTTACCATCAACTCCTTGATATAAACACTATTTTATCTCCCTAAAGTTTAGCAGAAATGCTAAAATATGTTCCATCTGAACAAAAGCCAAGACTCTTACTACGGGTTCCACGGCCGGCATGTTCCCCCTTTCGAACTCAGCTAGTTGCAAAAGGACCAGGACATCACAGCGCTGTATTAATATCAGCATGAATCTGTGCCTGTATCAATGGTAAAAAGGGTATTTCATACATTTCATACAATTATAATGTAACAGGCCCAATTCCACCTGGTGCATCTGAACTGAAGTCAAAATTCAATTGAACTAAGGTATTAATTTGACAGACTGGTGGAAACAGGTTACAAGCCACATGCACTCAGTCCTATGCTTCCTGCAAAAATTAAAAGTAAAGACATGGTATTTTAAAGTGAATGTGTGAACATCAGAAGTTTCACCTTCTGGTTTTTGAACACCCTGTATTTAAATGGATCATGTTTTTAATACTTTCCTCTGTGAAAATACAGACCTGAAATTTTCTTGTAAAAATAAAGCTGAGATTCACACTTAACTCACTCATCGCCTAGCTCTAGAGCTTCGAGTTAAATACCACTTGTAATTTAACGTGTCCATCTATAAATATATATAACTGGAAGGCTGGGAATTAAGTATTCAGCATTAGCTCTTCAGCAGGTCTCTAGTAAACAAAGAGGAAGTTTAAGCTGAAATTATGCTGCTTGGTTAATAAGCAGCAGTTACGATGAGATGATCCAGCAGCTCAGGTGAGATGAAGGTCCCCGTGAAAGCATTTCATGCGTTTATTTACATATGTAGTGTTCACACGTACGCACACTCACATGTGTTTACTGATAATTTCAGAGAAGTAAAGGTTGAGGTACAAACTTCTCTTGGTCTCCCTACTCCACCATAAACATGATCTTCATAACTTAAGGGTGCACCAGCAAGGACAGCACTCCGAGACACCCAAGAGTGCCGGAGTTTTACGGGAGAGGAACTACGAGAAGCTTCACCGGAACACAGCCTCCTCTGACCGCAACGCTCAGGAAGTCATTTCACATTTTTAGTACTTTTCTTAATCTTTGACAGAACAATGGACAGACATCTGCTACCAGCATGAAGCCGAGTCCGGCACAATTAGCCACCAGCATCTTAAATTCATACTATTTTTGAAGCGAGACAACCGATTTACTTATTTTTTAAGTTTGGCTGATGAATCATGGCGCTTCAGGGAAACTTAAGTGACACAGGAGGCTTTGTACCGCTGTTCAAGCCAGGAGCAAGTTTCAATATATTTTCTCTCCAACATACACTCTAGCTGGGTTCAGGTTACACAAACGAAGGCGAAAGGGAAGAGGAGATCTGCTGCAAGGTTCAGAGGTGAGAACTGGCATTATACCAGCAAATCGACACAGGTGACATGCAGTCTGCACTCAGAGGGGGAGAAATGCGAGTTAAGAGGCAAAAGCAACCTGAAATGCGAGTTAAGAGGCAAAAGCAACCTGAAATGCGAGTTAAGAGGCAAAAGCAACCTGAAAT